>JAPJBO010000301.1:0-239567 GCA_030068145.1 Diplonema papillatum
GGTTCCGGTATGCGGGTTTGCGAGGTTAGGGTATGCGGGTTTGCGGGTTAGGGTATGCGGGTTTGGGTATGCGGGTTTGCGGGGTTAGGGTACGCGGGTTTGCGGGTTAGCGGTTTTTGCGGGGTTAGGGTACGCGGGTTTGCGGGTTCGGGTATGCGGGTTTGCGAGGTTAGGGTATGCGGGTTTGCGGGTTAGGGTATGCGGGTCTTGGGGTACGGGTTTGCGGGGTTTGCGGTTAGGGTTTGCGGGGTTAGGGTACGCGGGTTGCGGGTTCGGGTTGCGGTTTGGTATGCGGGTTCGGGTATGCGGGGGGGGTTCGGGTATGCGTACCTTACACAAAAATTGTAAAAATCACACACAAATGGTGAAAATCTGGAAAATTTGGCAAACCCCAAATTTTCAGTTTCCGGAACAAATTTTCACTTCCCGGGAATAAATTTTCACTTCCCGGAACAAATTTTCACTTCCGGAATAAATTTTCACTCCCCGGAACAAATTTTCACTTCCCGGAACAAATTTTCACTTCCCGGAACAAATTTTCACTTCCCGGAATAAATTTTCACTTCCCGGAACAAATTTTCAGTTTCGGAACAAATTTCACCTAATTTCACGGGACCCGGACCGAACCCAGAACTGGGGAGGACTGGGCTGACAACCCAAGGTGGCAACAAACGGAATCTGCACTCCACATTACATCACGCAAGAATGGCTGATTCCTTCCTGAAGTCATCGACTGTCTTTGTGCCCACAGGAAGCGCGAACTGAACGCAAGGACCTTCCAGATGTGGAACACTGTACGGAGAGAAGACCACGCAACGGAGCAGGCGCCCACAAGTAGTTTCTAACAGGACTAATCCCTCACACCGAAGTGATCATGAGTTGCCTTAACGAAACGAACCTTGTGGAGCTGAACTCAGGCTGATAGGTGGGCCTTCTACAACGTTAGCACCGGTCAGCAAGTAAACGTATCCGACCCCTGGCACAGAGAGGCACGCGGTGGCTATCGGTAAACTGCATCGCGCACTCAGACAGACTTAACAGCATGTACGTGGAACCCCTTCCCACGGTCAGTAACTTGGACGACAATTACACTGGACGAACGCAGGAAATGACGAATATCCTCGAGGCTGTCGTAAATTCTCTTCTCAAAAAATATCAAATACATAGGGTCAAAAGGGCACCCCCCCGAAAAAAAAAAAAGACTCCAGATACGCAAACTCTTTCGAACGCTGCACACGGGTATCCTTCAAGTGACCTCTAACTATCTGTTGCATACGCGTATCCGGATCTGAAAGCCGAAGACTTTGTAACACTTTACCGCAACCGAAGTCGCGAACCGGGTTCGGCTTGCACTGCAAAAGCAGCATAATTGTGTCTTGCGCCCGAGCGCGGAATTCCGCCACCCGCCATTCGGCTAGAGTGCAAGAACACAATTGCGAAGCGTACTACAAACGGATAGTGTTACATAGGCGAACGAATCATGCGAGAACCTATGGAGGGGCCCCTCGACAGCTTTCAGAACACGGCATAGTAAGTCAAGAGTCGGATAAGCGAGTGTGCACATTCTACTCCCGTTTGATCTGCATTTTCCACCTTTCCCCCCTTTCTTTGATCTGCTGTGTGTATTTGAAAAACGTTATCGCATGCGGGTAAGCGGGGTTTGCGGGTTAGGGTTTGCGGGGTTTGCGGGTTAGGGTATGCGGGGTTTGCGGGGTTAGGGTACGCGGGGTTGCGGGGTTCGGGTATGCGGGTTTGCGAGGTTAGGGTATGCGGGTTTGCGGGTTAGGGTATGCGGGTTTGGGTATGCGGGTTTGCGGGGTTAGGGTACGCGGGTTTGCGGGTTAGGGTTTGCGGGGTTAGGGTACGCGGGTTTGCGGGTTCGGGTATGCGGGTTTGCGAGGTTAGGGTATGCGGGTTTGCGGGTTAGGGTATGCGGGTTTGGGTATGCGGGTTTGCGGGGTTTGCGGGTTAGGGTTTGCGGGGTTAGGGTACGCGGGTTGCGGGTTCGGGTTTGCGGGTTTGGGTATGCGGGTTCGGGTATGCGGGGGGGGTTCGGGTATGCGTACCTTACACAAAAATTGTAAAAATCACACACAAATGGTGAAAATCTGGAAAATTTGGCAAACCCCAAATTTTCAGTTTCCGGAACAAATTTTCACTTCCCGGAATAAATTTTCACTTCCCGGAACAAATTTTCACTTCCCGGAATAAATTTTCACTTCCCGGAACAAATTTTCACTTCCCGGAACAAATTTTCACTTCCCGGAACAAATTTTCACTTCCCGGAATAAATTTTCACTTCCCGGAACAAATTTTCAGTTTCGGAACAAATTTCACCTAATTTCACGGGACCCGGACCGAACCCAGAACTGGGGAGGACTGGGCTGACAACCCAAGGTGGCAACAAACGGAATCTGCACTCCACATTACATCACGCAAGAATGGCTGATTCCTTCCTGAAGTCATCGACTGTCTTTGTGCCCACAGGAAGCGCGAACTGAACGCAAGGACCTTCCAGATGTGGAACACTGTACGGAGAGAAGACCACGCAACGGAGCAGGCGCCCACAAGTAGTTTCTAACAGGACTAATCCCTCACACCGAAGTGATCATGAGTTGCCTTAACGAAACGAACCTTGTGGAGCTGAACTCAGGCTGATAGGTGGGCCTTCTACAACGTTAGCACCGGTCAGCAAGTAAACGTATCCGACCCCTGGCACAGAAGGCACGCGGTGGCTATCGGTAAACTGCATCGCGCACTCAGACAGACTTAACAGCATGTACGTGGAACCCCTTCCCACGGTCAGTAACTTGGACGACAATTACACTGGACGAACGCAGGAAATGACGAATATCCTCGAGGCTGTCGTAAATTCTCTTCTCAAAAAATATCAAAATACATAGGGTCAAAAGGGCACCCCCCCGAAAAAAAAAAAAGACTCCAGATACGCAAACTCTTTCGAACGCTGCACACGGGTATCCTTCAAGTGACCTCTAACTATCTGTTGCATACGCGTATCCGGATCTGAAAGCCGAAGACTTTGTAACACTTTACCGCAACCGAAGTCGCGAACCGGGTTCGGCTTGCACTGCAAAAGCAGCATAATTGTGTCTTGCGCCCGAGCGCGGAAATCCGCCACCCGCCATTCGGCTAGAGTGCAAGAACACAATTGCGAAGCGTACTACAAACGGATAGTGTTACATAGGCGAACGAATCATGCGAGAACCTATGGAGGGGCCCCTCGACAGCTTTCAGAACACGGCATAGTAAGTCAAGAGTCGGATAAGCGAGTGTGCACATTCTACTCCCGTTTGATCTGCATTTTCCACCTTTCCCCCCTTTCTTTGATCTGCTGTGTGTATTTGAAAAACGTTATCGCATGCGGGTAAGCGGGGTTTGCGGGTTAGGGTTTGCGGGGTTTGCGGGTTAGGGTATGCGGGGTTTGCGGGGTTAGGGTACGCGGGGTTGCGGGGTTCGGGTATGCGGGTTTGCGAGGTTAGGGTATGCGGGTTTGCGGGTTAGGGTATGCGGGTTTGGGTATGCGGGTTTGCGGGGTTAGGGTACGCGGGTTTGCGGGTTAGGGTTTGCGGGGTTAGGGTACGCGGGTTTGCGGGTTCGGGTATGCGGGTTTGCGAGGTTAGGGTATGCGGGTTTGCGGGTTAGGGTATGCGGGTTTGGGTATGCGGGTTTGCGGGGTTTGCGGGTTAGGGTTTGCGGGGTTAGGGTACGCGGGTTGCGGGTTCGGGTTTGCGGGTTTGGGTATGCGGGTTCGGGTATGCGGGGGGGGTTCGGGTATGCGTACCTTACACAAAAATTGTAAAAATCACACACAAATGGTGAAAATCTGGAAAATTTGGCAAACCCCAAATTTTCAGTTTCCGGAACAAATTTTCACTTCCCGGAATAAATTTTCACTTCCCGGAACAAATTTTCACTTCCCGGAATAAATTTTCACTTCCCGGAACAAATTTTCACTTCCCGGAACAAATTTTCACTTCCCGGAACAAATTTTCACTTCCCGGAATAAATTTTCACTTCCCGGAACAAATTTTCAGTTTCGGAACAAATTTCACCTAATTTCACGGGACCCGGACCGAACCCAGAACTGGGGAGGACTGGGCTGACAACCCAAGGTGGCAACAAACGGAATCTGCACTCCACATTACATCACGCAAGAATGGCTGATTCCTTCCTGAAGTCATCGACTGTCTTTGTGCCCACAGGAAGCGCGAACTGAACGCAAGGACCTTCCAGATGTGGAACACTGTACGGAGAGAAGACCACGCAACGGAGCAGGCGCCCACAAGTAGTTTCTAACAGGACTAATCCCTCACACCGAAGTGATCATGAGTTGCCTTAACGAAACGAACCTTGTGGAGCTGAACTCAGGCTGATAGGTGGGCCTTCTACAACGTTAGCACCGGTCAGCAAGTAAACGTATCCGACCCCTGGCACAGAAGGCACGCGGTGGCTATCGGTAAACTGCATCGCGCACTCAGACAGACTTAACAGCATGTACGTGGAACCCCTTCCCACGGTCAGTAACTTGGACGACAATTACACTGGACGAACGCAGGAAATGACGAATATCCTCGAGGCTGTCGTAAATTCTCTTCTCAAAAAATATCAAAATACATAGGGTCAAAAGGGCACCCCCCCGAAAAAAAAAAAAGACTCCAGATACGCAAACTCTTTCGAACGCTGCACACGGGTATCCTTCAAGTGACCTCTAACTATCTGTTGCATACGCGTATCCGGATCTGAAAGCCGAAGACTTTGTAACACTTTACCGCAACCGAAGTCGCGAACCGGGTTCGGCTTGCACTGCAAAAGCAGCATAATTGTGTCTTGCGCCCGAGCGCGGAATTCCGCCACCCGCCATTCGGCTAGAGTGCAAGAACACAATTGCGAAGCGTACTACAAACGGATAGTGTTACATAGGCGAACGAATCATGCGAGAACCTATGGAGGGGCCCCTCGACAGCTTTCAGAACACGGCATAGTAAGTCAAGAGTCGGATAAGCGTGTGCAGATTCTACTCCCGTTTGATCTGCATTTTCCACCTTTCCCCCCTTTCTTTGATCTGCTGTGTGTATTTGAAAAACGTTATCGCATGCGGGTAAGCGGGGTTTGCGGGTTAGGGTTTGCGGGGTTTGCGGGGTTAGGGTACGCGGGGTTGCGAGGTTAGGGTAACTATATAATTATGTGGCTTGTCCGTCTGTCTGTCTGTCTGTCTGTCTGTCTGTCTGTCTGTCTGTCTGTTCGTCACAATGAAAAATTCCAAGCAAAAATTTCACCTTTGTCAAAAAAAAATTCTGAAAAACTCAAAATTCAGAATCCAGTTTCTATTGGTTTTCCTACGAACCAGACCCGCAAACCAGCCATTTTTTGGCAGCATCCAATTCCACAGGTCAGGTTACTATATAATTATGTGGCTTGTCCGTCTGTCTGTCTGTCTGTCTGTCTGTCTGTCTGTCTGTCTGTCTGTTCGTCAATGAAAAATTCCAAGCAAAAATTTCACCTTTGTCAAAAAAAAATTCTGAAAAACTCAAAATTCAGAATCCAGTTTCTATTGGTTTTCCTACGAACCAGACCCGCAAACCAGCCATTTTTTGGCAGCATCCAATTCCACAGGTCAGGTTACTATATAATTATGTGGCTTGTCCGTCTGTCTGTCTGTCTGTCTGTCTGTCTGTCTGTCTGTCTGTCTGTTCGTCACAATGAAAAATTCCAAGCAAAAATTTCACCTTTGTCAAAAAAAAATTCTGAAAAACTCAAAATTCAGAATCCAGTTTCTATTGGTTTTCCTACGAACCAGACCCGCAAACCAGCCATTTTTTGGCAGCATCCAATTCCACAGGTCAGGTTTGCCCGGGTTTGCAGGAGGTGTGCCCCCCTCTATCTCTTCCAATCAGGCTTGGCAACACAGGACCCCCAAAGAACGCGCAGAATGGGAAGCAAAAGGATGAGTGGTGGGAGTCCTGTGTGTCTAGGGGCTTGTCTCTCACTCAAGGCTTTTTGTTGGCTGGCTTGCTGGCTGCTGACTTGCTGGTGCTGACTTGCTGGTGCTGACTTGCTGGTGCTGACTTGCTGGTGCTGACTTGCTGGTGCTGACTTGCTGGTGCTGACTTGCTGGTGCTGACTTGCTGGTGCTGACTTGCTGGTGCTGCCTGCCGTGGTGCTGCCTGCTGCTGGTGCTGCCTGCTGTGTGCTTCCTGCTGGTGCTGCCTGGTGCTCATAATATTTTTTTCCAAAACTTGAAAATTCGAAAAATATACCCAAGTATCACAGTCCCCGTGCCAAAGATTGTTGCTATGCGTGTGCTTTGTCTGTCTCTAATCTGCCCAAAACTTCCACCGATTAGGGATCATCAGAACTATGAACACGCAGACCTCGAAAGGTTTGCTTCCTCCTGTTTTGTTTCCACTGCGGTTAGCCACATACAATGTCGTGAGACAAAGTTTTTTCGGCCAGTTGCGAGGAACTGCCTGCAGGAGTTGCTCAAAGCATGAACGTCAAGGACGCTCAACAAAGCCTATGGAGGGGCTCGCATCTGATCCAAAATGCTGGCATAGTGACACGGGTTGATCTTGCTGACTGGCTCGACAGGTACTCCCGCGTTGCAAAGTGCAGCTTCCTTTCAACCCTTCAAAGATAGGACAAAGCACGCACACAAGAGACAACCAATAGCCATTTTCCCCTCCCATCCTTCCTCCCAAGGTTTTGGGTTCCTGGTTTTTTACGCCTGGGAAGGGTAGCTGCGCAGCTCGGAGGCCAGATACGAAGTTAGGGGCTTTCACCCACAGCAAAGGAACTGCTTGCCTTGGCCGCGTTTCGAAAAACACGTTTCCAGGGGACACCGCGAGGAGGTGGCAAGTCAGATTTTGTCCCCCATCTAGCTGCTCCTGTTGTTCCTGTGTTTGGTGCTGGTGCTGCTCTTGCTCCTGCTTCTCTTGTTGCCTTTCATCGAAGCTGTGAAACTCTCTCAAAACCAAACGCTGCAGTAAACGACCCTCCCCCTTCGAAATGGAAAGGCTTGCATTTTTCATCGAAGCCCCGATTCGCAAACTTCGTCTGTGTTTTAATTTCCTGTTTAGGTTTCTTTGAAACGAAAGTTGCTGTCTGCCTTGCTGCTGCCTTGCTCCTCCTCTTGCTGCTCTTCTTGCTGCTACTCTTGCTCCTGCTGCTCTGCTGCCTTTCTCCGAAGCTGTGGAATTCTCGCAAAACCAAACACTGCAGTCAAGGACCTTCGCTTGCAAAGACTGCTTTCATTGCAAGCTCCGATTTCCTTCTTAAGCGCTTCAAACAAACTTCGTCTGTGTTTTGATTTTCTGTTTATGTTTATTTGAATTCAAAGCTCCTATCCTGTCTGCTGCCTTCTGTTGGTGCTCTTCCTCCTGCTGATTAACCGCTGCTGTCTTGCTCTGGCTGCCTTGCTGCTGCTGCCTTGCCGCTGCTGCCTTGCTGCTGCTGCCTTGCTGCTGCTGCCTTGCTGCTGCTGTCCTGCTGCCGCTCCTGCCTTGCCGCTGCTGTCTTGCCTTGCTGCTGCTGCCTTGCCGCTGCTGTCTTGCTTCTGCTGCTGCATTGCCGTTGCTGCCTTGCCGCGGCTGCCTTGCCGTGGCTGCCTTGCTGCTGCTGCCTTGCTGCTGCTGCCTTGCTGCTGCTGCCTTGCTTCTACTGCTGCCTGCCTTGCTGCTGCTGCCTTGCTGCTGCTGCTGCTTTCTTGCCGACCTTTTTTTTACGCCTGGGAAGAGTAGGTGCACAGCTCGGAGGCCAGATACGAAGTTAGGGGCTTTCACCCACAGCAAAGGAACTGCTTGCCTTGGCCGCGTTTCGAAAAACACGTTTCCAGGGGACACCGCGAGGAGGTGGCAAGTCAGATTTTGTCCCCCAACCCCAAGACCACCCATTGAGAATTCCGGGGCCTTTGATGGCCAGCTTCTTGGACTTCACGACCTCTCAGGAGCACTTTGCTAAAGGAACACCGAAAACGTGATAGGCAACTGTTGCATGTCGAAATGGGGGGGCACGTTCTCCCGAAGTTGCGACCCTTGAAAGAACGTCGTTCGTAGGAGCTTCGAATTCCTGTGACGGTTTCGTTGGATGCATCGGTCAAAATATCAACAAAAATATGTACCCATAGCTCTGTCAGAACCTTTTCGCTGACTCGGAACTTCACATACCTTGACTGCTTCCACACGAACTCTCGAACACCAGATTTTTCAAGCACAACTCCGACCCGAACCATCTTGTGAATTTCTTTTCTTCTTCTAGTTCCTGTTTGCGTTGTGTGTGCTGAATCCTGTTTTCTTTCGAGTCGGCCTCTTCACACAAGAGGCCGAACCTGGACAAGAAGGCCCACATCGAAGCACTAAGAATCCATCAAATGCACGAGGGGGCCCGCAGGGCCACCGAGTGCGGGTTTGCGGGTTTATGCGGGTTTGCGGGTTTGCGGGTTTGCGGGGTTAGGGTACGCGGGTTTGCGGGTTAGGGTTTGCGGGTTAGGGTACGGGGGTGTGCGGGTTCGGGTATGCGGGTTTGCGAGGTTAGGGTATGCGGGTTTGCGGGTTAGGGTATGCGGGTTTGGGTATGCGGGTTTGCGGGGTTTGCGGGTTAGGGTTTGCGGGGTTAGGGTACGCGGGTTGCGGGTTCGGGTTTGCGGGTTTGGGTATGCGGGTTCGGGTATGCGTACCTTACACAAAAATTGTAAAAATCACACACAAATGGTGAAAATCTGGAAAATTTGGCAAACCCCAAATTTTCAGTTTCCGGAACAAATTTTCACTTCCCGGAATAAATTTTCACTTCCCGGAACAAATTTTCACTTCCCGGAATAAATTTTCACTTCCCGGAATAAATTTTCACTTCCCGGAACAAATTTTCACTTCCCGGAACAAATTTTCACTTCCCGGAACAAATTTTCACTTCCCGGAACAAATTAGTCGGAAAAAAAGCCTGAAAAAAAGCTCACCCAGGAATAAATTAGCTCGACCCGGGGGGGGGGGTCCCTTGCAAAGTCGTTGGGGGCTCTCAGGGTAGTGTCAGCACTGCCCCCCCCCCCCCCCCCGCCTGATGCCGCAACCCCTTAACCCCGGGCGGCGGCGCTTTGGCATGAGCCAGGAACCTCAAGGGGGCAATTGTATTCCGCTGGGTGACCAGACAAAGGGGGGCAGCCGTCAACAGCATCGCATCGCGCTGGGTGAAAAGACGCCGCGCCACCTCGTCATGTGCGTGCGCGTCTGCCCGCAAATAAACAAGCCCCCGACACACACCCAGCAAGCTTACTTTGAGCGCCTTCGGCGCGTAAACGTTGGTATCCCTACGTGCCTGAGTGAACTAAAGGGGTGGGGGTCGAATAATAACAGTTATTTGACACACGTCTGGTTGTCTAAAAACACTACGACTATTGATCCTGCTACTGTTCGGTGACCCGGAACCTTTTTAATTTTCGACAAATAATAACACAGGTGTTATTATTCGACCCCCTTCTTTACTTATCACGCCCCCACGCCAAGGCGTCAAATAACGGTCAGACAAGCTCTAGAGCTCCAGGAGGAAGGAAGGATCATTACCTCTCCTGTTGGTAAAGATGATGGTCAACCACGCATGGAATGACAATCAAAGACTGGCAAATGAAAGAGACTGGTATTCATAAGGCAAAATGCAGGCACCCCCGCTTTCCTCGATTCTGCACTCTCCTCCTCCCACACCGCGGGCCCCTAGCTTTTAAAGGGTAAGTACGTAGATCACCCAAGTGTCTCGCGCTTTGCCGCATGTACCTCCACAGAGTGGCGGGGTGATCGAGTCGGTCTGCTTCTCATCCTATCTCCCGAAGAGAAGACTCGGCCACTCAGGAGGGATGTGCGGATTTCGACGGTGCTAAACGGGAAAGGTAACACTGCACGCTACAAATCGGGGCTAGCTTTTTGTTCACTTGTGTTCTGTGTGGGTTGCAGCACATTTCCACCTCGCAACTGGGGCCTCCCCGAGTGTTCTGCTAGAAAGCAGGTGCGTGTCGTATAGAAAGCCCCCAAACGCTCTGAACACACCGGCCGTAGATAATCCCCAGAAAAAATGCTCCGGCTTTTTCCGTGCTGCGACTCGATCCATCCAGAGTAGGGGCGCAAGCTGCTTGGGGACACAACTGGCGTCGCAGTCGGAATGGATCCTCGAAGGGCGAGAGTCCTGCATTTCCCCCCGCCGAGTCATGTTGGTTGACTCCTTGCTATAGTGCGTTGCTCAGGGTAGGCCTGACCAATCACACTAATGCAACAAATTAGGGCAACAACCAGGAACACACCGGTAGGTGAGCAGCGACACCTCCCGAAAGTGAGCCAAGGGCGAAGGACGTATCTGCGGCTGCTGCGGCAGTTGCCCGGTGGTAACCCCACATGCAGAAACGGGGAAGGGGAACGTGTTTTCCCAACTACTTTGAAGCCCCTTCCCGACCGTAGCATCCGAGGAGGAGGGTGCTACGGTAGCCGTGCACAGGTCTTGGGCGCGTGCCTCGTGCAGGGCGGTGCTTTGTGATCCGCCGCGAAGTTTTCTCCTGGTGCAGTCCGGAGAGACCGGCGTCGAGTTTCGGCTCACAGCCGGTTCCCTCGGGCGGCAACCCTAAGGGGAGAGAGAGCGCCAGACACAATCCATCTTAAAAAGGACCACACTAATGCAACAAATTTACGACTCCTTGCTGCTAGCACGAGCCGACTGGAACAGCTACTCCAACCAGCTGACCCTGGCTGAAACGGGTTTGCGAGGCAGGCAAAGGAATCCAGATAGCTGTTCCAGGGTTTCAGGACACGCCCGACCTCTCTCTGTCCTCTCTCGGTCTCGCGAGCTCTGATCTCCAAAGGTACCTACGGGCCATGTGTGGCCAAAAAGGAAAAGAAGCACTTCGCCGGCTGTTTATTACGACGGAGGCTACGGGGGAGAAGAAATAATACAACCCGGGACTTTTTCCGTCGTTGAAAGCGTGCAAATCCTGCCAGGAACAGTTGACCAGGCGTCTTGAGCGTTGGTGCTCACGAGTACGGGAGTCGGAATAACCTACCGCAACCTAAAACTGGCCCGACTCACCCCCCCCTCCCCTTCATGCAAAAAAGCGAAGCATACATGCACCTTCCTTTTCATTCTGTTTTGCCAAGGGCCGCTCAACTTGAGCGCTCTCGTCAGTCTCAACGAGTCAAAATGCTCTGCCAGAATATGGCCAGCCTATTGGCCTTAACCCCGAGCACTGTCTCCGTTACGAAGAAAATAGGCCTCCTCCGGTAGTAGTCAAGAGACATAACTGCTTCGGCTTTCTCTCTCTACCGCATTGCTCTCCCCCTTCTAGCTTCTGCTTGTTCTCTACGCGTTTTCTGGCCCACCTTACCGCGGCTTCCTCTGGTTCTGAAGTCTTCGACTTCAAGTTGCATGCGACAACCATTCCTCTCCCCCCTTCCTCTTCTTTTCGGAGGTCTTGTGCGAAAGGGGTTGCTTTGAGGCGTTCCATCGGAATGCTGGCGGTTGAAATCTTCTTTCAAAGTAGGTTGCTGATGGCTTGCGCCTACTAGGCATCGATCCTCCTCACGGTCGCAATTCCAAAAGACTTTCCATCCTCTTCAAGATCTGTAGCCGGAAAAACTCCTTTCATACGCCAGTGTAGTGCGCGTGCAGCCTAGGACATTTAGGAGCATCACATGCCTGTTCTTCTGCACGCTATTCAAGTCGCGTGCAGTCCCTCAAGCAGTAGTGCGCGTCTCGGGTAAGCAGCAAGCCGCCGATGCCCAAAGACACCCCCTACAACGACACCCGGGTTTTCGACGCCTGCCCTAGTTACGTCGTCAATCAACCCGACAACCCACACCAACCAGGAGCGAGGCTGAAGATCGCGGAACCGACCGAGCACCGGAAACCATGCTCCATCTGAAATGCGAAGACGAGAGCTGTGGTATTGGTGCCCGCTGAACTTCCCCCACCTGGGGGGCGTAAGAGGAGCCTCTCGAACTCTGCGCTTGTGCGCTTACCAACAAGAACCAAGTCACAAGCAGAAACAACGCTGCGAAGCACCACCCAGAAACGAGAGAGATGTCCCTACTGCCACAGCGACGGACGAACCGTGGGGAAACCACTCTTCAAAAGTCTACGACACCATAAGCCCTGGTGCAAAAAGAAGCACTGTAAACAACGCACAGCAACGACGACTCCATCAGACGAATAACCTCACTAACCACGGGTACCCAGTGTGCCCAGAGTGCCTTAACTGTGGCGAGCAACGAACAGTTTTACCCTGCAAATCTACCCAAAAAAAACCTTATCTTAGGACGGAAACAACCCGCACCACATGAAGCACCGCAAGTGCCGCGAAATCCAAGCACCACACTGCGAGAAAATACATATAAACGCGGACAACAGACCGGTACGGGCTACAAGGCAACCCCTGCTCAACTTGTAGAACGTGGGGGGCCCAAGACTACACTCCACGAAGGAATGTACTTGTGTCGGTCACAAACAGTCCCGGACATGGCTAGCCATAACCCATAACGAAAGCGTGCACTAAATATACAATCCGTAACCACATAGCCCTTTCTTGCTCTAAGAGAACCCATTCATGAACGGTCACACGGAGACCCTAAAACCCCGGAATTTCAAGCGAACTTTAACTCTAAGAAAAAGTAGAACGACGAAACGAAGCGAGACCTAGACTTCATTGCTTGCCCGAAGAAGATTCAAACCCGATACTATTCCAACAATTCCGCGCGCCTGCTTACGTGCAACATGAAGCCACCCGAACACTACATACTTATTCGGGAGGAAGTTGCTCTTTTGTCTATTCCGCCCAGCACGAGCACACGACAGTGGCGGAAAGCTTCCCGCAGACGATTTGACCTACAGATGGAGCGTACGATGCCTACGTGTCCGTGTACCACCCACCACCCGTATACTAGGATTTTCCCCACCAGCCCAACCACCGTACCAGGACTCGTCCACGGGGAATCGGGGCGGGAATGCGCATGTGTGCCTGCCAGCACTGCGATAGCTACTTTATAGAAGATGGAGAGTACGATGCCTACGTGTCCGTGTAGTCCACCCGTATACTAAGATCTTCCCCACCAGCCCAACCACCACACCAGGACTCGTCCATGGGGAATCGGGGCGGGAATGCGCGGCATGCCTGCCTGCCAGCACTGCCATAAATAATTTCTAGAAGATGGAGAGTACGATGCCCACGTGTCCGTGTACCACCCGTATACTAAGATCTTCCCCACCAGCCCAACCACCACACCAGGACTCGTCCATGGGGAATCGGGGCGGGAATGCGCGGCATGCCTGCCTGCCAGCACTGCCATAAATAATTTCTAGAAGATGGAGAGTACGATGCCCACGTGTCCGTGTACCACCCGTATACTAAGATCTTCCCCACCAGCCCAACCACCACACCAGGACTCGTCCATGGGGAATCGGGGCGGGAATGCGCGGCATGCCTGCCTGCCAGCACTGCCATAAATAGTTTCTAGAAGATGGAGAGTACGATGCCCACGTGTCCGTGTACCACCCGTATACTAAGATCTTCCCCCCCAGCCCAACCACCACACCAGGACTCGTCCACGGGGAATCGGGGCGGGAATGCGCAGCACATGCCTGCCTGCCAGCACTGCGATAAATACTTTATAGAAGAAGGAGAGTACGATGCCCACGTGTCCGTGTACCACCCGTATACGACGGAAGCTCGCTGGGCGAGCCAGCGAGTGGTAGAACGGGCGAAGGCCCGCCAGGCCGAGCAGGGTCCCCGCAGGGAAAAGGGCTTCGCCCTGCCGGAGCAAAGGGCCCTGCCCATGCTGCTCACGGGGTCTCCCGGGGAGGGCGAGGCAGATGGCTGGGACGCGCCGGCGGCGCCCGCGCAGGGGACCCCGCCGAGGAGGGTCAGGTTCGACGCGCTCGTCAGCGGCTTGTCGTCGGCGACCAACCGGCACTACGCGGCGGCGCCGCCGGGCGTGGAAGGCGTCACGGCAGCCGCCATGCGGGAGCTCCTCGCCCGCAACTACGCCGCCGACGCACAGGTCCGCAGCCCGACGCTTCCGCCGGAAGTCGCGGCGCGCCACATGCATCGCATCGTCGCGAGCAACAGCAACGTCGAAGCGTACCAGGCCGCGCACTCAGGTAGGCCATTCCCCCCATCCGTCTCTGCCTTTTTTGAGTTCATTTCAGCTATTGAACGGTGGTAATAGTGCCCAACACAGTAATCTGTTCATCGGGATGAAAGCGCTTACGCGTTGCACCATGCGCATACGGGCCGACCAGCGACGTTACTGTGAACAGACCAGCGTGCCCAAAGCAGGCGTTCGCCGTGAATGATAAAGCATGGCATAACAAGGAATCGATGAGGAAGCTAGCTTACGCAGGGTTAGGTTGGTTGCACCGACCAGAGGGTAAAGTGGTAGCACTGGGGTCTGGCACTTAAAAGTGATGGAACTATCACTGAAAAGAGGGGCTTCAGGTTTGCACACGTAATATTTGGCAGAACTGGGCTCTCGCACTTAGGCATGCACCAATCTGACCTTCCGAGAAAGTCTTTTTCGCTAAAAATGAAGGCGCTAAAAAATGTAGAAGCCGGCCCAAACAACCTTCCGCCGGCAAAGAGATCCTGCGCAGAAAAGAGAAAAGCCAACTGTCTTCCCAAGAACGTCGTTCGTCTGTACTTCGAATTCCTGTGAGGGTTTCTTCAGATGCATCGGTCAAAACCATCATCAATTTGAGCACGCACACCGCTCTCTGCACTTGTTCACTAAATCGCAAAAAAAAAATGGCATACTTCATTGTTTCCGGTGGGAGCCAAAACAACCGGCATTGAACCTCGTCACCCCGCCATCTTTTATTTTGGTGTCATGTCCTTCCGGTTGTTTTTATTACCTTTTTTGTCGTTTCAATTTGAATGGTTTCAACTTCTTCTTGCTCGAGTCGGGCCTCCCATAGATGAGAGGCCCCCTTTCCTGGACAAGACGGCCGCCTTCTTTCAGAGGTTCGGGATTCACGAGGGGGCCCGCTAGGGCCACCGAGTGCGGGTTTGCGGGTTTACGAGTTGGTGGTCGAAAGGTTCTCCTGCCACCCCCAGGCCTGGCTATTGTGTGTGGAGTCTGCCGCTGCTGCCCTAGTCTGACACTCGCTGTCGTTGGGGGAAAAAGTAACGCCTAGCGATTCTGTTTTTTTGGTTTCGGTTTCACTAGTGACAAACTTGGCTAGCCACAGCTAAAAGTGTCTGCATCATTGGTCAACCGGTGACTCAAGAACACTCGACCTTTAAACCCATTCAAAAACGCTAAAAAACGCACCCACACACTTTCTACCCTCACACAACCACAGAAGTGCAAGACGTGATCGCAAGCCAGCGAATCCGCGCGACGGAGTGGATGAACCACCTGCAGAAGGCAGAGTTGGAGAAGCAGCGCGAGGAGGCGATGCTGCAGCGGGAAGACCACGCCCGCCTCGCCGCCGCCGAAGCGCGGGCCGCGAAGGTGAAGCTGGAGCGCGAGCAGTTCTTCCAAAGCGAGAAGATGGCCGCCGCCGCGCCCCGGGCCTCCGGCGCCCGTGAAACCGAGGCCGCCATCCACCAGCGGATCACGCGCGAGATCGAGCCGACCATCCGCGCCCTGTTCGAGGCCGGGAGGACCAAGCCGCCGCCGCCGTCGCCCCCGCCGCGCAAGCCCCCCACGCGGGCCCGCAACACGACGCCCGACGCCGCCCGAGCCGCGGTGAAGCAGCGTCTGGGCGAAATCATGGAACAACTCCCCGACGCCGCCCGCGCCGCGGCCCTGCGGCCCCAGCAGCGGGTGGAGCAGCGCCTGGGCGAAATCATGGAACACCTTCCCGAGCAGCCGGCCGCCTTCCTGCAGCAGCACTACATGCGGAGCTTGGGGCACAGGAGAGTCGGGATGATTTGACCCAAGAGCTATGTTGCGAAGTTCTTTTGTGCGCAATGCATTGTTGGGAGTAGCTGGCAGCGTACTACGTGCAACTTACCCAAGCGCGGCACAAACAAGAGAGAGTGCCATACTAAGTTTTCCTGCCTCTATGCAAACCCCGTTTTCACGAACCGGTAAGAGTGCCACCGCTACTCTTTTCACAACGTACATATGGTACGATGCCAAAAGGGGGGGGGGGGGTTTGGGCGGAAAAATCCCCGCATAGTTCACCAGGGTCTGACGGGTACTGAGGCCCCATACCCTTCCTAAAACATCATTCTGCGTTCAAATACGCCCTCAGAAGCCTCCGGAGAGCCTTCTATGATGTCCCAAATGCGATTTTGTGGGTTTTTAGGGGGTCCCCCCGCCTGCTGGCCGTAAACCACCATAGAAGACACATACGCAACCTGATGCTGGGTCGCTTCTCTGTGCAAGATCCCAGCCCAAACACACGTTTTCGGCGTTCTCTAGCACTCTCCAGGTGCATTCGACCCTCGGGCTTCGTGGTTTCTTTCACTCACAGGTGTTCCGGGACGTGCAAAGATAAGGAGAATGGCCCCCTGCATTGGGGACAGACCGAACTACGCCCTGCCTGTCTATACAGGCTTTGGGGTCAACCTGCACTGGCTTTGGCGCCACATCCACCGTTTCGGGCTTCGTTTGTGCTGCTTTGGAGTCCATTAAGAACTCTGGTCTGATTTGCGGGACGCTTTCCTCGGTTTTGGCGCCCACTTTCACTGTTCTAAGGCCTGTTCAGGCTTCTACCTGCATCATGTTATGCTATTCTGGTGATTCTGCAAGGCTTGGTGAACGAAGTAGGACAAGCGTTAAGTAACAGGCGATCATCAGCCGTTCTCAAGCGGTTGACTACGACGCGTTCACTTCATGATTTTGAAGCAGGCTTCACCGCTTTCAGGGCAGGCTTTCAGAGCTTTCCTGGCAATGTCTTCCCTTCTGGCATCTTTCTCACCCATGGCTGCAAAGTGCTTCTCGCTGGATGTCTTTGCACAGGCGGCACATGACCCGAGGGATGTGTGGCAAGCTCCTGTGCAGTGAGCTTGGTCAGACAAACTGTGTGGCGCACACACCTGCCATGGTCGGCAGTATCACCTGGGCCACAGTTTGAGTCCTGTTCCGAGACCCGCTCACGGTGAAGTGGCGCCTACTGGGTCGCTTCCTCTCCAGCTTCGGCGCAAAGTCTTCACCACTGGATGCACTTTGAACGGTGAAGTGGGCACCAAAACCGAGCAAAGCGTCCCGCAAATCAGACTAGAGTTCTTAGTGGATCCCAAAGCAGCACAAACGAGACCAAAACGGTGCACATGGCGCCAAGGCGGCGCAATTCGACCCCAAAGCCTGTATAGACAGGCAGGGCGTGGTACGGTCTGTAGGGTCCATTCGCCTTGTTTTTGCACACCCCGGAACACCTGTAAGCGAGATAATTTATGAAGTCCGAGGGTCGAATGCACCTGGAGAATGATAGAGAACGCCGAAAACGTGTGTTTAGGCCGAGATTTTGCTCCGAGGAGCGACCCAGCATCAGGTTGCATATGTGTCTTCTATGGCGGTTTACGGCCAGCAGACGGGGGGACCCCCTAAAAACCCACAAAAATTGCATTTGGGACATCATAGAAGGCTCTCCGGAGGCTTCTGAGGGCGTATTTGAACGCAGAATGATGTTTTAGGAAGGGTATGGGGCCTCAGTACCCGTCAGACCCTGGTGAACTATGCGGGGATTTTTCCGCCCAAACCCCCCCCCCCCCTTTTGGCATCGACTCATATAAAAGGTGTCACGGGATAAGCCGGCAGCCGCTGCTGAACGGGTGCATGCTAATCCACGTGGTTCATGTACTTAAAAGAACTCAATGCTGAACGGCTTATCACGTGGGCGGCCCTGAGATTACCCCTCAGGTGACACCACTTTATCTTTAGCCATACTTCAACCTTCTTGAAAGTGTGTGTTGATACTGCAGGGAATGGATGGCTGGACCTCTTGAGTTTGTGCTGCGCCACCCCACTGCGCAAACCCCCCGCACGAGCCCGCAACGCGACGCCGCGCCGCGGCCCTGCTGCCCCAGCAGCGGGTGGAGCAGCGCCTGGGCGAAATCATGGAACACCTTCCCGAGCAGTTCCTGCAGCAGCACTGCATGCGGAGCTTGGGGCACAGGATGATTAGCTCCACAGAGCCATGTCGCGGGTTCTTTCGTGTTACCAATTCATTGTTGGGACTACAAATTAGTAGCTGGCAGCGTATCACATGCAACTTACCGAAGCTGGTGGCACACACACAAGAGAGCGTGCCGTACCAAACTTTCCCAGACAGAGTCCCCGGCTTCTGGTGGCACACACAAGAGAGCGTGCCGTACCAAACTTTCTCAGACAGAGTCCCCGGCTTCTGGTGGCACACACAAGAGAGCGTGCCGTACCAAGTTCTCCCGGCCGGAGCCCCTGGCTTCTCTCCTGCCTCACGCACGGGTTCGTCTTTACTCTCCAAACGAAATCGCGTGCCGCTCTGGCCCACTCGTTTTTCCCCCCGGGGGAGCGTCCTTGTCGATCGCCTCCACCCTCCTCCCTGACTGCCGCTTGTCCTGTATTTGTCGTAACATGTCTTTCCCGTGAGCCCATCCTTTTTCCGAAGGTACGAATTGCATTGCACGACCACCTTTAAGTTCTGAGCGAACGTGCTGTGTTCGGGTAACGAAAGATCCTACAGTCGTCGGCCTGGCGACGATCATGCACAGTCTGCATCGGTGTACTAGGCCTACGTGCCATGCCCTATCGCGCCAAGCGTGCGGGGGACCTTCCGGCGAGGGTGCCGGAAGGTTGTTGTATTTGTTCAACGTTCTTTTTTCATTCAACACCAAGCGCTGTACAGAAAATCCCTCTTGTTCGAAGGCCATCGTTTCATTTCATTGTTTTCACTGCCCACCGGCGGGGTTCCAAGCGGAGTTAACGTGCGGAACCTCTGGGGAACTGAGGAGCAAGTCTGTAGCATCGTCTCCGCGCTCGATAACGCCCGTCGTAATCAGCGTTTCTCCTGCCTTCTCTCATTCGATCTTGCGAATGCTTTCGATACGGTCGACCACGATCGATTGCTAAGGGTCATGGAGCAGCGCGGGCTCCCCTCATGTTTTCTGTTCTGGAGCGATGGCCTGCAGTAGTCACGAGGTGGCTACCTCTTCGATCGCACCTGAAGCACGACACTTCGAATAGTCGTATCGCGCGGTCGTTCCCTTCCTCGCCGGGACCTTCCAAGGAAGTCACGCCAGACATCTTGCTGTTATGGCCGACCAATTTCATCTTTGAAGGGGGACGAGTGATGCAGAAGGCGGACGGCAGCGGCCTGAAGCCCCCGCTGGCCGGCGCCGCGAAGAAGCCGGATGCGGCGCCGAACGAACCGCCCCGCATCGCGGTGACAGTGGCGTCCTCCGTCGGGAACGGGCCCTTCGTGCTGCAGGGGCTGCTGGGCGGCCACACCTTCGCGCGGCTGGCGCGGCTCCTGTCAAGCAAGATTCAAGCGGTGCCTGCGTTAGTCACTGGGCACTACCTCCATTGAGCGTACCGTCGTGCTTCAAGCGTCGTCTGTCGGTGGTCGTTTTGCGTCCTTTTCCTTCCTCCCCGGAACCTTCCAAGTAAGACACGCGTCACGCAACACTCATGTTTGTAATCCATTCCCAGCAATCGGGCACGTGCACACCGGGGTGTTTCACAGGGATGAAGGGGGGCGAGTGATGCAGAAGGCTGACGGCGGCGGCCTGAAGCCCCCGCTCCGGCGCCGCGAAGAAGCCGGATGGGGCGCCGAACGAACCGCCCCGCATCGCGGTGACAATGGCGTCCTCCGTCGGGAGCGGGCCTTTCGTGCTGCAGGGGCTGCAGGGCGGCCACACCTTCGATCGGCTGGCGCGGCTCCTATCAAGCAAGATTCAAGATGGTCTGCATTAGTCGCTGGGTGGCTACCTCTATTGATCGTACCGTGTCGTGCTTCAGGCGCTTGCACTTATTCGAATCATCGTCTTCAGTTCCACCCGGAACCTTCAAACCTTCCAAGTAGACACTTCAAAGCCGCTTCCATCTCTGCCATTGCGTCACGCAACACTCACGTCAGCGAAGCCATCCAATCTTTTAGGACCGGGGGTTCCACAGGGATGAAGGGGGGCGAGCGATGCAAAAGGTGGGCGGCAGCGGCCTGAAGCCCCCGCTGGCCGGAGCCGGGTGCGGCGCCGAGCGAACCGCCCCGCATCGCGGTGACAGTGGCGTCCTCCGTCGGGAACGGGCCCTTCGTGCTGCAGGGGCTGCAGGGCGGCCACACCTTCGATCGGCTGGCGCGGCTCCTATCAAGCAAGATTCAAGATGGTCTGCATTAGTCGCTGGGTGGCTACCTCTATTGCTCGTACCGTGTCGTGCTTCAGGCGCTTTCACTCATTCGAATCATCGTCTTCGGTGGTCGGTTGTCGTCGTTTTCCTTCCTCCCGGAACCTTCGAACCTTCCAAGTAGACACTTCAGAGCCGATTTCATCTCGCAACAGTCACATCAGCGAAGCAATCCAATCTACCCTGTAGTCATTTTCCCAACGTTTAGGACCGGGGGTTCCACAGGGATGAAGGGGGGCGAGTGATGCAAAAGGTGGACGGCAGCGGCCTGAAGCCCCCGCTGGCCGGCGCCGCGAAGAAGCCGGATGCGGCGCCGAGCGAACCGCCCCGCATCGCGGTGACAGTGGCGTCCTCCGTCGGGAACGGGCCCTTCGTGCTGCAGGGGCTGCAGGGCGGCCACACCTTCGATCGGCTGGCGCGGCTCCTATCAAGCAAGATTCAAGATGGTCTGCATTAGTCACTGGGTGGCCACCTCTATTGATCGTACCGTGTCGTGCTTCAGGCGCTTGCACTCATTCGAATCATCGTCTTCGGTGGTCGGTTGTCGTCGTTTTCCTTCCTCCCGGAACCTTCAAACCTTCCAAGTAGTCACATCAGCGAAGCAATCCAATCTACCCTGTAGTCATTTTCCCAACGTTTAGGACCGGGGGTTTCCACAGGGATGAAGGGGGACGAGTGATGCAGAAGGCGGACGGCAGCGGCCTGAAGCCCCCGCTGGCCGGCGCCGCGAAGAAGCCGGATGCGGCGCCGAGCGAACCGCCCCGCATCGCGGTGACAGTGGCGTCCTCCGTCGGGAACGGGCCCTTCGTGCTGCAGGGGCTGCAGGGCGGCCACACCTTCGAGCGGCTGGCGCGGCTGCTCGCCGCCCACGTGCCCGCCGGCGCCCCGCGGGACCTCCGGATAGCCTACAGAGGCTCCCTCTGCGACCCGCAAGCCACTCTGCGGCAAGCAGGCGTCGCGGACGACGACCGCCTGGAGCTGGTCAGCGGCCGCGGCTTCCGACCGGAGCCTCGGCCGCAGCCGCCGCCCGGCAGCCGCCGTCGCAACCCTGCCGCGTCCCCGCGCACTCTGCCGCCCCCGCAGTACGCGCAGCAAGGTTTGCCCCGAGCCCAGCAGACCAACACGGGTGGAGACGCGCACGGCCAGGAAGAAACGGCGGGAGTCGAACAGGCGGGGTCCAGCCCCGCCGCTGGGGCGCCGCGTGTCGGCGAGCGCGGCCGAGGGTACCCACAGCAGCAAGGGCTCCGAACCAAGAACAACACGGGTGGAGCCGCACACGACCAAGAAGAAGCGGCGGGGGTAGAACCGGCGGGATCCGGCCCCGCGGCGGGGGTGGCCGGAGTCCCCGCCTTCGTCGCTTCGCGCGTCGCGCACGCGGTCCTGCTGCCGCACTGCGTCTTGCCGGCTGCGTCCGAGCCTGGGCTGGACGACGGAAGCGCAGCTAGTCCGCCCGACGTGTCGAAGGCAGCTTCTTCGCAACCGCCCGCCAGCCGAGGGCGCCAGGCCACCCCTCCGTTCGTGTCAGAGTCACCCGAGGTGCGAAGGGATGCCGCGGACGTCTTCGCCCAGGTGCGACCCTCCTCTCCCGCCCCTCCCCCTAGACAACATCTTCCTCGGAGAAGACTTGATGCTAGCCTCAACCATGCTTGAGAAGCAGCGCTCTGCCTAAATTAAACTAAGGTTTTCTCCCCGCCCCCTTTTCTGTACATTCTTCTTCGAAGCAGTCTTGCTGCTAACATAAACATGAGTTCGGGGCCAGTCTCTCAAGGTTTCATATACCCTACTTTGGGAGCTGTCGCATTCCTTTTCTATGCGACGTCTTCTTCGAAGAAACTTGATACTAGCATAATCCTGCATGAGAGGCAGGGTTCTTTCGAAACGTAAAACTAAGATCTTCCCGCTCTTGTTCTCAACTCTGAAATGCAAACGAGTTTGTGTTGTCATCAAGGCGCGTTCGCAGAGATTGGCGGCAAGTGGTGTGCGGCCGCCGCTTTGCACGGTCCGCTGTTCTCTCCGTCCACGGTGCGTGACCCGAGGGAAACAGCTACCAACCGACAGCTGGATTTGGAAAAAAAACGATGAATCTCCCGGAGTCTCTCGATGTTGGTCAATTTTGAATGGAATGGGGTGAATGGTTGAATCATCATATTTAAGACAAAATCAAGACATATAAGGGTAGGATTCGGGTTACAGACTCTTGCGTTGTCACCACGCACCCAGGCCGGTCCACCACCCCTACCCCGCAGAACTGCACCGTTTTGCCTGCCGCTGTCAATAGAGATGCGTTCGAAAAGATAGCCACCAGACTATCGCCCCGGCAGCCTCAAACTATCGTGTACCACGGTATCTATCGGGCCCATCCCTACTCCCGAGTGCATATAATTGCCTGGTTCTGTCTGTGTCCGGCGCATCGCCACAGATTGCCTGCACTATAACCTCGAACCTTTGCCGGTCCATCATTGTTTATGGGTGGGGATAGACCGGCTCAGTTGTAGTATCGGGGGTTGACCAGCATTGCACCCAACTCACCGCTCGGGACACCGAGAGGCGGTGGCACGCGCCGACGACGCGGCGATGCCACAGATTGCCTGCACTCTAGCCTCGAACCTGACGGTCAATCGTTGTTTGTGGGTGGGGATAGACCGGCTCAGTGGGGTTGACCAACATTGCACCCAACTCACCGCTCGGGACACCGAGAGGCGGCGGCACGCGCCGGCGATGCGGCAATGCCACAGATTGCCTGCACTCTAACCTCGAACCTTTGACGGTCAATCGTTGTTTGTGGGTGGGGATAGACCGGCTCAGTTGTAGTATCGGGGGTTGGCCAACATTGCACACAACTCTCCGCTCAGGACACCGAGAGGCGGCGGCACGCGCCGACGCCGTGGAGGCAGGTCGGCTCGGATGGATTGGTATCGCTAAGCGAGAACGCAACCGCGCGAGGCGCGTGGTCGCTGGCGGGCGAAGTTGCCGGCGCGGCCGCAGACGTGCGGGAACAGCGGCAGGCGCTGGAGGCCAGCCTGCGCGACCTGGCGTACCTGGCAGACGCGGAAGCCGCCGCCAAGCCCGCCTGGGGCGCGCAAACCCACCATGCACGGCGCAGCGCCAGCGCCGCAGCCCCCGTTTCCCCGCTCGAAACCGCCAGACCCAACGCCAGCCGCCCCACGCGGCCCAGGCGGCAGCTACAGCCGGAATCCACCCCGGCGGCCGAGTACCATTTCGATGGCAGGTCCCCGGCCAGCGGCCACTCGCCTTTAAGCTACCGCAAGCCCGGCAAGGCGTCGCCACTGCCACCGGACGAAGCGTCCCCATCGTACCCCAGCGCCCCCTATACCACACCCCCGGCACGGTTTCTCCCGTGGGAGCACGACGCCGCAGCTTCTGTACCTTACGCTGTTGTGTCGTCGCCTCCTGTGCAACCGGACTACTACGACGACAGCAGGATCGTTGAAGGGCAGCACTCCGAAGCGTACACCCCTGCACACCGTGGGACGTATGCTGATGGTGTTCACGGCACAAGGAGTCGTGACGCCCGGCAACCCAGGGCGTGCTTACCTGCGCAACCTTGGCTATCCGACGGCGGTGTTGGCACCGTCGGGTTTGGCGGTGTTGAGCACTCGGGAGGGTATATCCTCGTGCAGCCCGGGTTTCGTGGCGATCACTCCGGTGGGTGTATCCCTGCTCAGTCTGAGTTACGTGGCGATCACTCCGGAAGGTACATCCCTGTGCAGCCTGGTGACTTCCGCGGCAATCACTCCGGAGGATGTGTCCCTGCGCAGCCCGGGTTTCGTGGCGATCACTCCGGAGAATATATCCGTGACTTCCGCGGCAATCACTCCGGAGGATGTATCCCTGCGCAGCCTGAATTTCGCGGCGATCGCTCCGGAGGGTACATCCCCGCGCAGCCTGACTTCCGCGGGAGCTACTCCGGAGGGTATGTCCCCGCGCAGGCTGAGGGGTTGTGCGGCGGCGGCGCCGCCCAGCCCGTAGCGTCGGTGGGCAGGGCGTTGGACTTCGGGCCCGGCGAGGCGGGGACCGTGCGCGTGACGTGCGCCTGCGGGGCGGCGGCCGCGGCGGCGGCGGCTGAAGGAGGGGTGGATGTGTCGGAGGTGGAAAGGGAGCGGGCCGCGGCGCACGGGGAGAAGATGGCCCTCGTCCGGAAGCTCTGCGACCACGAGCTCGCTGTCGCGCGGGACCGCGTCCGCGACAAGTGGTGGGACACCTTCTTCGCCTCGCCCGCAGGCCGGCAGCTACTGGCCGGCGCCGACGACCCGGCCAGGTGGCACGCGTCCCCTCCAGCGCACCTCCGCCGGCGGCACGGCACCCGCCCGGCGCCCCCCCTGCCTCGCCACCACGCACACTCACGCGAGGTGGCGCTTCCTCCGGATACCTCCCCCGTCAGCTCTCGCATCCGTGCAGTGGTATGCATTTTTTGTTTGCCGGGTTGTACCCACCGCCCACGCTTTGCGGCTGGACGGAAGACCGAGTGGATGTTGGGCAAGCTGGAAACAATTTGCGCCCGTAACGCGCAGAAGTCTTGAACGATCAAACCAGCAAGAAAGCAGATGGCTCATAGTGTGGTGACCAGCACGTGACAAGTTTGTCGGCCCAAACTAAGACAATAAATTGACAAAAACACAACACTACACTCCACGAAGGAATGTACTTGGTGTCGGTCACAAACAGTCCCGGACATGGCTAGCCATAACCCATAACGAAAGCGTGCACTAATATACAACCCGTAGCCACATAGCCCTTGCTTGCTCTAAGAGAACCCATTCATGAACGGTCACACGGAGACCCTAAACCCCCGGAATTTCAAGCGAACTTTAACTCTAAAAACAACTCGATAACCGCTGGGGGGGCTACTACTATAGTGCCCCCTTCCCTGGAAAGCTGTGTTGCAGGTTGTATTTCCAAGACACATCTCGCCATTGTAGGCCGCAAATAAAAAATACGAAGCATCTACACACCATTCAGGCGGCTCGAATGGGTAGCACAGACAGCCACGCGATTCAGCTCCGCATGCAAAGAGCGCGGCAGCAGGAGATTCACAAAAGGAGATCCACCAGGTCGCATCAGAGTCTTGCCGCATGAACCCGCTGCCTGCTGCTTGCTTGCTGCCTGCTGCCTGCTGCTTGCTACCTGCTGCCTGCTGCTTGCTGCCTGCTGCTTGCTGCTTGCTGCCTGCTGCCTGCTGCTTGCTGCCTGCTGCTTGCTGCTTGCTGCCTGCTGCCTGCTGCTTGCTTGCTGCTTGCTGCCTGCTGCTTGCTGCTTGCTGCCTGCTGCTTGCTGCTTGCTGCCTGCTGCCTGCTGCTTGCTTGCTGCTTGCTGCCTGCTGCTTGCTGCTTGCTGCCTGCTGCCTGCTGCTTGCTTGCTGCTTGCTGCCTGCTGCTTGCTGCTTGCTGCCTGCTGCTTGCTGCTTGCTGCCTGCTGCCTGCTGCTTGCTTGCTGCTTGCTGCCTGCTGCTTGCTGCCTGCTGCTTGCTGCCTGCTGCTTGCTGCCTGCTGCTTGCTGCCTGCTGCTTGCTGCCTGCT
Organism: Diplonema papillatum; assembly: GCA_030068145.1. Lineage (NCBI taxonomy): Eukaryota > Euglenozoa > Diplonemea > Diplonemida > Diplonemidae > Diplonema > Diplonema papillatum. Next base: position 25,847 of record JAPJBO010000301.1, read on the forward strand.
GCTTGCTGCCTGCTGCTTGCTGCCTGCTGCCTGCTGCCTGCTGCCTTCCGGCAGCAAGCAACTCTTTCCGGCTGAGCTTTTGCTGACGACCGCGCAACGTGTCCGTGGCTTAAAGGACCGAAACCCGGCGCAGATAGGTTTAATGCGGTTCATTCCAAGCACGTTCTTGCAATCCTCCGCCCCCCGTCCCATTGGCAAGCGGTGGCTAGAAACCAGCTGCTTCGTATACACGAATGCGGCGTACGAAATCACTCCACAGCTTCTGCGGCTGGATTCCGCGTGCGGTAGTCCGCCCGTCAAGCACGTGTTGCTGATAGTGTCCATGGTGTGTTCCCTCGCGTGTGCACCAGAGTGTTGTTATCGTTGCGCCTTCTCTTGCGGGATGCGCATTCGCGCTCTTGCGACTTTACCCTGTATTCCGTTCTTAGAGCCCGACCTTCCCGCGAAGTGGTGCATCCCTCACCTTTCCTAGCTGTCTACCAGGTGTTAGAGCTTGTGTCACTGCATGTCACGTGACGCGTTTGACTTTCTGCGCGTTTCTGTTCTAGCTTCAGTTTCAGGCTTTAGTCCAGTGTGGAGTCCGTGGTACCTACCACGAAGCGCATCAGGAGAAGAAAACCATGTAGTGGGTTCTTAGTCTTGCGCACCAGTGCGCTGCCCGCCAACCACGGGTTCGTTATGTCTGATCATAAACCGAAGGAGGCAGCAGAGTGGAGGGGAAAGGGGCAGAGGAGGACAGCTGGCACACGGCCTACAGTGAAGCGAACAGGAAAAAAGGGAAAAGGCCGCACCGGGTCCAGGACGTCTTGCAAAGCTTGAGTCGGAGGCAGCACAGTCCGCTCTGCCCTGTGACTGACCGTCTCGACGAGCTTGTGTTCAGTGCAAGCGCCAAGCCCCACGCCTTGATGCTTTGGTTTGGGAAATCGGTAGCCGCTTGACCCGTAGGCCCGTGGCTCCCGTCGAACACGGGAAGCTTGGCTCCCGTAGGAACACGGGAAGCTTGGCTCCCGTGTAGCAGGCTTTCCCTGGTACCTTTCAGGCTCTGAAGCGAACAGAAAATAAGTAAGCGAAGCATTCGAAATACGACGCATCTCACTGCTCCGTGTGCACCAAGAAGAAGGCGTTTCCCCCCGGATGCATGTTGTGACCAGCAGCACACGGGACACGAAGCAGGGGGTCATTCCAGTTCCGGACAGGCGCGTGGTCACTACCGGCAGCAAGAAGGAGCGCCAGCTGTGACGTGAGGAAGCCTACGTCCTATCTCCGCAACAGGGGTCACCCCGAAACGGTTTTGATGCACACACTCTCACACACCTAGGAGGGGAAGAAGGGGGGGAAGAAGATCACCCCCCACCCTTCAACCGCCCCAGCACCTAACACCCCCCCTCTGGCTGACACAGAAAGAGGGGGACGATCGTGTAGGCGCCGTTTGCCGATCGCGAGAAGGAGGAGAGAGAAGAAGCACGATGGTGGAGACCTCCGAGCTTGTGGCGTACGCGGACCCTGACCGGGTCGCTCGTGACATATCCGCGCTGCTGGCTGAGCCTGTGTTCGAAGACTTCCAGGTTGGGCTGCGCTCGAGCAAGCAGGTGAACATGCGGCTGGTCACGATAGAAGGAACGCTCTTCGTTGAGCTCGACGACGACGAAGTGTGCGAGGTGCCTATCGGGGTCGTGCTGAAGCCGGAGTATCCAACCGCGCCGCCGTATTGCCGGCTCGTGGTCCCGCCGCACTGCGTCCTTCGAGTGCCTGACGACCGGCCCGTCATGTATTCAAGCACGGGAGTGCTCATACCAAGCGAGGTCCCGCTCCTCCGGGACTGGCGCGACGCGGAAGACTCGAAGCGGACGCTGGTCGAGATCTTCCTTGCCATCGCCGACTGCTGCAGCGGGTTCAATCCGTTTGCGCCGGCCGACGACGGCGCGTCGACGGAGCCGGAGTCCCCGGAGCTGCAACCCGGCGGCGCCGGGGCGCTGCCTTCCGCCGCAGCTGCGCTGAGCTCTTCGAGCGCTTCAATCACCCAGGAGCAGCCTGCGGGGCGGCCGTCCACCGGTCAGCAGGAATACCAGGGCTCCGACGACGCGTCGGCGCAAGCTATCCAGCCACCAGTCCTGGACCAGTCCACGGAACGCCCTGCACCCCTTCAACGGGAACGGGAGCCTCTGCCTGGAGATGGTGAGAGCACCGGCCCTGGGGCTGTGTTAAGCAGTTCCGCCAACTCGCTCCGTCTCGGAACCCCTGTGGGCGGCGGCTCTGCACAAGCAGCCGGTCCTGTCTCTCCTCTTCGGCTGCAACACCAGCGCTCCGACGAGAACGCTGGCTCGCGGGGTGCCGTGTCCGCGTCTAACAACTCGCTCGGTCTCGAACACCCCGCAACTTCGGACCAACTGGGCGGCCCCGCTTCCCCTCTCCAGCTGCAGCAGCAGCACTCCGACGACGACGCCGCTGCGCCGCGGGCGGCGCTGGGTGCTTCAAACAACTCCCTCGCCCTCGATCAACAACCAGCCACCCCCGCCTCCCCTGTTCAAGGGCGCCCTGGGGATGGCGCGCCGGCCCCGCTGTCCGTTGTGAGTGGGGGCGAAGGGGAGGGGACGCACGAGAACCAGCCCCGCCTGTGTGACCAGGGGCTTGGGGGTGCAGCCGTCGATGATGCACCGGGGGTGGATGGATCGCGTGAACAGGAGCGTGCGTGTCGGGAAGTGCTGCATCCGGGGGGTGACGCGGGAGAGGATGCGGGGAAGGGTGAGGCTGAACAGGGCAGCCTGGGCCGGCAGCAGGAGGAAGCCCTGCGGGAGTTGATGCTCGCCGTCGCGTCAGGCACGCTGGGGTCGGCGGCTTCGCTGGACCATGGCATCGCGGCTTCGTACCAAGAAGGGGCACCTGGGGAAGGCCACGCCGCGCCGGAGGAATTCGGCGGCGGCGCGCAGCCAGCGCAAGACGCCGCCGCCGCCGGCGGCGGAGGGCTTCCGGGGCACGATCCGCACGGGTTGTTCCCGATCGAGACGCAGACCGCGACGACTTCGTCGCCGATGCTCAGCGGCTCTTCGGCGTTCGACGTTGCGTTCCCGCACCTGCAGTCGACGGACGTGGCGGCGATGACGCCGCCGATGCAGCCGCAGGAAGACCACCCGCGCCCCGGCCAGTCGTCCCACCACCACCCAGCCGGGAGCCTCGCGCCCGCGCTGTCGCATGCCCACCTGACGCACCTGCACCGCGGCGCAGTGCAGGTGCGGCCGTTCGCGACGTCGCAGTACTCGCCGGTCGGAACCACCCCCGGCGGCGACGACTTCAACGCGGCCGGGCTCCCGCACCTGCCGACACACTCGTCGTCGCAGTTTCCGTCGTCGCGGAACTCTCCGGTGGTCCTTCCGCCCCCTGACCAGCCGCCTCTTCCTCCCACCAACCCCACCGAATTCAGCGAGCAGCTGCCTTGCGCGGCCCAGGACTCCCGGGGGCTCAATTCGTCAGGCGAGTCCAACGGAGAACACTCGCCAGACCGTCCAACAGGGAGTCCGGCGTCGTCGGTTGCATCCACACCCCCGCGGGGGTCTGACCCCGTGGGTCCTGCAGCGTCGAGCCACGACGATGACCTCGACGACGAGCTGGCGCTCCTGCAGAGCCTCGTGATCCCGTCCGGCGCGCTGCCGCGGCCGTCGCCGGCGCCGGCGGGCCCGGCGCGCGGTGACCCGGAGCTGCCGATCTTCGCGGCCGCCCGCCGCGGCGACTCGTCGCCGCCCGATCACTCACCGCAGCCCGCGAAAACCTGGCCGGGCCCGGCGGCGCCGGCGCGCGGACCGCTCGACCACGCCGCGGACGGCGCGACCGCCCGCGACGTCGAGCTGCTGCGGGCGAAGCTCGAAGCCCACCGGGAGGAGAAGAACAAGAAGCAGACGCAGCAAGCCGAAGAGGAACCAGCAGAAGAAGAAGAAAAAGACGCAGGTGCTGACCCGCTCGAAAGCCCAGCGACGCCCGCCGCCACGCTTCCGGAAACGGAGCCCACCGCCGGCTCCGCTGCCCCCTCCACTTCCCAGACTTCAGGGCGGCACGGCTCCCCGGAAGGCCCCCCATCGGCACACCCCGCGGCGCCGGAAAAGCCGCATGAAAATGGGCACGTCTCACAAGCGGAGGAGAAGCTTTGGGGAGAAGACTGGCAGGGGGGGGATGGCGCACCGCGCCAGCCGCCAGCGGACGCGAACAAACCGAGCCTCGACACCGTCGATGACTTCTTCGCAGCTGCGAGCACCCATGGGGATGGAAGCCCGCCGCGAGAGCTAGGCGGGGGTGAGGGAGAGCCGCCGGGCCCGCAGGCCGAATTTGGCTCCGGTGACGCGCCGAAGGGTCCCAAGGGGGGGTCGAGTGCGACGCAGGCCGACATCGAGGCGTTGAAGCAGAAGCTGCGCGAGCAGCGGCGGAAGCGCCAGGAGGGCGCTTCAGGGCCGCTGCAGGCCGGCGGCGCGAACGGCAGCAGCCGGGCGCCGCCGCGCGACGGGGGGGAAGGGGCAGCGGCCAACGGAGCACACCCGCAGGCGTCCGCGCAGGCCCAGCGAGGGCAGTCCTTGCAGTCCTCCGCGTATGATCCGTTTGACCCGGAAGCCGCACTGGCCAGTCCGGAGCCTGGGTTGTCCGTGGAGGGGGGACCGGGGTTGCACGTGCTTCCCGCCGCGTCAGACGGGCTTGGCTGGTCGCAGCCTCCGGCCGACGCCTGGTTGCCACAGGACCCCGCCGGGCAGCACCACGGGGAAGGGATCGCGCGAACGGCGGTGCCCGCCGCCGAAGGAGACTGGCTGTCCGCGGCGGGGCCGGGTGGCGACGGCGCCGCGCGGTCTTTGCCGGCGGAGCCCCTTGGGCAGTGGGACCCGGCCGCTGCCGGCGCGGGCGCCCGGCAGCGGGAGAGCACGTCGTCGCCCTCGCCGCTGACGAGGGTGCGCGGCGCCGCGGTCTGCGAGCAGGACGGGGCGGACGAGGACTTCGCGGCCATCTTCCCGCCGGAGGCGCGGGCCGGCGACGCGCTGCCGGACGCGGTCCTGGCGAGGCAGCAGCTCCTCGACATGCTGACCGAGCGGGCCACGCGCGACCTGGCGCTGTACAGACAGGTTCGTCTTTCTTTTGTTGTATAAGAAGACAACAGTATTTATTACTATGTTTACTTCACAGAAGGACGGTGCCACGGTGCGACTCGGCAGCCCCTGCTAAACGAGCGCCACGTGGGGGGTGAAGTGAACGGATTCATCCCTTCCTTCAGCACCAAAAGTCCAGGAATACCGGTATTCCCAGCAATAGAGAGCAAAAGACGCATAAAAGGAGAGAATAGCCATAAAAGGAACAAAAAGAAAGTTTACCACGATTACCATTTCTTTTGTTGTATAACATGCAGGGTCAAAAACCTTGTGTCTTTTTTAAACGCTGCCGTCCCCAAAAAAAAATCTTGGAAAAAAAAAAAAAAAGTTGCTCAACTTCATCAAAAAATACCGCAGGTTTCGTTCCAAAATTTAAAAAATTTAAAAAATCCAAATTTTCCGGAAAAAAACGGGTGGCCATTTTCTAAAAAGACACAAGGTTTTGACCCTGCATGATAAGCACCTGCTTTGTAGGAAATACTCGAGGAGGCTGCCAGCTGCAAAGACCAAAGGAGGTAAATGTGCTGTAGCCCATACAATACAGGTGAATCTGGGTTCAGTGGCGGGCGTAAGCGTTCAACAAAAAAGACACACTTTGTAGTGATTTTGTTTCTCCCCCTTCAGCCTCTTCGAAGTAAGCACAAGGCAGCCCCTCGAGTATTTTGTTAGCAATAGTAAGCAACAGTACTTTGCGTTACCAAGACATTCTTCAGTAGTACTAATTGGTAGTGGTTGGCAGCTTAATACATTACGGACGGAGGGGAAGGGGGTGCGGAAAGCCTTCTGGGGGAAACTTTGGGGCAAACCTAAGTTCGGCCTAGCGGGTCTCAGTCACATTCAGGGCGAGGCCCTGATTTTTTCACTGATCGCTCAGACACGGTTGTAGGGGCCTTCTCCCGTGACGAGTTTTCCTGTGCCCTACTAGCGCGTGGTCCGGTAGAAAGACTTGCTGCACCAAACAAAGCGGCAAAACAACAAATAGGTAAAAGGCCGAAAGACAACGGACTGCCGTTCATCGTCGGAAACACATTACGCGAAAAAAACAAACAACCAATCCCTTTCACTACCCGTCAATTCAGTCACCCTAAAAGGAAAGAGACGGACATAAGGTACCAAGAAGACAGACAATCACCTACTACGGCACCGCCTACCGTACGTAAGGTAGGTGGATAATGACCAAAACCACCAATGACCAACCACCACTCTTACGACACTCAGAGCACAAAGGATATCTTCCCGTACTGACGAAGGTCACCCGGAGACTTTAAACCAGTGTTTCAAGCGAACTTGCACTCTAAACCACCGAACTTTCAAACCACAACGCTAAAACGCACAGGTCGCCGACGCAAAGATCACGAGAGCTGCGGCCAACCGCGACGCCTGGGCAGTCAGCAACGACAACGTCCAGCAGCTGCTGGCGGTCCTGCGTGACCGGAAGGCGAGCCTCGAAGAGGCCATCCCCGCGGTCGATGCGGCGGTGGAGGAGGCGGCGGTCGCTGAGCGCTGCGCCGCGTCGTTCATAAAAGCCCCCGGGGACCTGTACCTCGAGCTCATGCAGCCCGAGTCAGCCCTGCAGCGCCAGGCCCTCGACGCGGTCGCGCTCGACAAGGCGCTGGAAGACTGCTTCTACGCCTTGGAAGCCGGCCTCAGCACGGGCGTCATAGACGCGAACCAGTTCCACAAGTCTTGCCTTGAGGTCGCCCGTCGGCAGTTCGAGGCCCGGTACCTCCAGAACAAAATCTCCGACATCCTGGCACCCCCCGCCGCTGGCAGGTACGCGTGTATCATTCGGTTTCCAGAAACTCCACGGTAAAGAAAGAAACCCCAGCAATATACCGTCACTAAAAGGCATGAAAAGACGCCGAAAATAAATAACGTTGTTGACAAACGAAAAGCAAAATAATACAACCCAAAACTACGCATTTTTCTTTCGTTGTGCGAGATCGAACACCGTACTTGGGAGATAGTGTTGAACTGGACCGAAGCTGGAACGGGTAATCGACAGACCGGGTAAAACCTGGGACACCGAGGACCATTTTTTTGGCGGTGTCCCAGGTTTTACCTGGTTCAACATTAATCCGATTCCGGCGTTTTGCACGTGTAGCGAATCCGATCTTGGAGGGGGGACCGGGCAGTCTTGCAGTCTCACTGCGGGAATGCTGCTGCGCAGTCGTCAAGCCACCCAAGAACCAGGTGGTTGGGGGGGGGGTGTCGTTGGACGGGAATAAAGTGATAGGTTTACCCTGGATGGTTTGATTCCTCTTCGTTCTTTCTTGCAGTCACGTCACCAAGAAGTATCCCGCAGACTTCACGTCAGCGAACACAAAAGGCGCAGACAGACCAGGAAGCAGAATTCCTCAGGCAGCTGGGTGACTGACACCCGGAGGGGAAAAAACAGGCCAGGGTGGAGAGAAGGATATCGGGGGGACTGGAGGGTGGACGGAAAGGAAAGAGAGACAAAAGATAGGGTCGGCCACTCGTCAGTCAAGAGGCCAAAGCGAAAATGCACGTCTGCGAACGACGGGACCTTTACCAAACCTGCCTCTTTCTCTCCCCACGTCGTATGATTCCCTGAGATGTTCGCTTAGGCTTGAGCACTCGGGCTGATGACACAGGAGAGGGATTGGGGCCCGGAGAGGGAGGCTGCTGCCAGAGATCTATCCCGACGACCCCCTCTTCAAGTTGCCTCAGCTTTTTTTAGCAAAGAACAATCTCGCGGATTGCCCTTCGCTGCGTTGGTGCAGGCTAAAAAAAAACGTAGGCAGCGGGTGTTTGATTGCGGATGAATTCCTTACCTGAGAAACCAACGCGCCCAACTCAACAACAGCCAAGCCTCGCGCCAGACCGTCTGCGCCAGCCTGTTCTCCGAAGGGAGCGCCGCGAGCGCGCGGCCATCGTCACGGCCCGCGACACCAGCTCGCACAGACAGTCCGGCGCCCGTGCAACCGCGGACGTCTCGGACGACGCCACCTCCTCCTCCGGCCCCGGCATCTTCGCGGGACGATTTGACGAGCCTTATTGAAGAGTACGCAGACGTCGACCCAAGCATCGTCCGGGATGTTTATTTCAGCGTCGTATGCACCCTTTTTACTTACGCGGGGTGGCACCCCTCCTCAGGGGTCCAGCATCTTCCGACGCCCAAGACTTTATCCGCAGAGGTACAGTGGCGTGGTTGCAACAAACAACCAGGGTGGAAGGTAAGGTGAAGCTAGCAATAGAGTACGGGCTCATCTTCTCCTCGTGTTCGTCAAACAAAGCGGAGCACTTGTTTGCAGTGTTGCGTGCTGCGACACAAAATAGGACTGACATAATGCCCGCTACATTGTCAAATGAAATCTTGATCCGCGATGGGGGTCCAGCATCTTCCGACGCCCAAGACTTTATCCGCAGAGGTACAGTGGCGTGGTTGCAACAAACAACCAGGGTGGAAGGTAAGGTGAAGCTAGCAATAGAGTACGGGCTCATCTTCTCCTCGTGTTCGTCAAACAAAGCGGAGCGCTTGTTTGCAGTGTTGCGTGCTGCGACACAAAATAGGACTGACATAATGCCCGCTACATTGTCAAATGAAATCTTGATCCGCGATGGGGGTCCAGCATCGTCCGACGCCCAAGACTTTATCCGCAGAGGTACAGTGGCGTGGTTGCAACAAACAACCAGGGTGGAAGGTAAGGTGAAGCTAGCAATAGAGTACGGGCTCATCTTCTCCTCGTGTTCGTCAAACAAAGCGGAGCGCTTGTTTGCAGTGTTGCGTGCTGCGACACAAAATAGGACTGACATAATGCCCGCTACATTGTCAAATGAAATCTTGATCCGCGATGGGGGTCCAGCATCGTCCGACGCCCAAGACTTTATCCGCAGAGGTACAGTGGCGTGGTTGCAACAAACAACCAGGGTGGAAGGTAAGGTGAAGCTAGCAATAGAGTACGGGCTCATCTTCTCCTCGTGTTCGTCAAACAAAGCGGAGCGCTTGTTTGCAGTGTTGCGTGCTGCGACACAAAATAGGACTGACATAATGCCCGCTACATTGTCAAATGAAATCTTGATCCGCGATGGGGGTCCAGCATCGTCCGACGCCCAAGACTTTATCCGCAGAGGTACAGTGGCGTGGTTGCAACAAACAACCCGACGACTCGCCCGAAAGAAGAACGCCCCAACCGCAAAGAAGGAGTCGCTGTTTACGAAAATTGAGCAGAAACTGCTCCAGGCTTCTGGAGAATCAAAACATTTCCCCAAGGATACAACAGCTGAAGCGAAAGACACAGACACGGATGCGGATTCGAACCCCGAAGAAGAAGAAGACGAAGAAGACGAAGAGTATGAAGAGGACGAAGCGGACGAAGAAGACGAAGAAGAAGAAGACGAAGAGGGCGATGATGAAGAAGAGGGCGATGTCGACGAAGACAAGGAGGTTACTGCTGAAGGGGGCCTGGAGTATCATGTGCCCCCAATCGGCGTTCCTTCGACAAATGCCCCCTAAACGTGAAGTGAAGGAGACTGGCCCTTGAGAGGCCCAGGGGGTTCTCAATGGGTGGTATTGCGGATCTTGTGCGGAAACAATCAGGGTTTGCGGTTATGCGGGTCGTTGAAGAGGTTCTGAGAGAGCTATGGGTACCCGTTTTCTCGTATTTCTGACCGATTCATGGCCGGAAGTGCTTGAGGCAGCATAGTCTACTCTAAACACACCGGCTTCTCACTACACGGAATCAATCCAAGAACGCACGACCCATTGTGCGCCATTTAAGGACGGGTACCCGCAAGCTCCTCGTTGCTACCCCCGCATGTACCTCGAGCAAGACAACGCCACCCACAGGGAAAATCTCGCGAAAGAAGCCAAAGCCATCTTGCCGAGTTCGTTTAATGATCGAATTCACAGGACTCTGGCTCGTAGCTGCACGGCGCTGATGTATCCGTGGCTGGAGGTCCGCGGCCACCTGTGGGACCATCCATTTTCGGAAACGGCTGATATAAAAGTAGGCCTTGCTGGCGCCCTTTTGGGTCTGATGATCGATCCTTCGGATACCTGACGTCAGCTCTCGGTTGCCGGCCATCCTTGACGGCAACGCAGCCGCAGCCGACGGTGTCTAATCATCCCGGATCCCGACGCTCTGTAGGCATTGAGGACAAACTGTTGTCGAATGCTTTCGCAGAAGTTCGTTTCCCTCCGATTTGCCAATTCCCCTCTGGTGCAGGCATCCCTTTCGGTGTTGGGCAGATGCATGTGGCAGCGGGTCGCTGTCATGCCGAACAGCGAGAGAACTCCCCGCCACGCAGTTTCGGTCCATCCCATTCGCTCGTTCCCCCGTGTTCTTGACCCAAGAACAAGGTGAGGCCAGTCCTTTCGTTTCTTGCAGTTTCTCTTTGCCTATTTCGCGCCTGAGTTTTTTGTTTTGTTTTTTTAGTACTAACAATCTTGTGGGTTGCCCTTCAATGTATTGTGCAGGCTAAAAAGACGTAGGCAGCGTGTTTTGGTGGTTGATCAGAATTCCTTACCTGAATACACACAGGGTAAATACAAGTGGGAAAACGATCAACCGGCACGCACAAACAAAACGAAGCGCATGTCTTTTTTTTTTGTATGAGCACCCGCATTGTAGGAAATCCTTGAGGAGACTGCCAGTTGCGAAATCTCAAAGGTGTTCTCAAATCTCAAATTAGTGTGGTACCCATCGGCACGCCGATGACTCCCCATTATCGCAACAATATTCCAATCTCAAAATGGTAGATATGCTGTAGCCTGCACGAAACACAGGTAAGTCTTGGTTCAGTGGCGTAAGCGTTCACAAAAAATGTCGAAGCCCCCTCTAGCCTCCAGTGAAGTGAGCACAAGCAGCAAGGCTTACGCTCCACGTGCAGAACGTGTGGATTTCCACACGTTATTTTATTTCCCCACGTGTGCTTCCACGTGTGGATCCACAGGTACCACATGTGGTTTTTGATTTATTATTTCCCCCACATGTGCTTGCCACAGGTGGGTCCACATGCAGGGGAGTCTAGGCCCACAAGTCGCCAAGGCCGCACAGCCAGGTCGCCCAGTCCGGTGGTGAGCCTATTTTCTTTGCCCGCCGCACATAGGGGGGGATAGGTTTCTTTTCCCTCGAACCTTAAGCGCCCACATGTGGACCACACGTGTTTTCTCTGAGGCTGAAACGGAGCGTAAGCCCTGCAAGGCAGTCCCTCGAGTATTTTCTTCGAGAAAGTCTATTTGGCCACACCTCGAGACGTCGGAAAACCAGTGCTACCCCTCTGAGGTGTTTAAGCGACAAGTGCCAACACACTCGGACAAGGCTTTCGCCCCCCCCCCGTTACTATTCCTTTTGGTACTTCAACCATTGGTGCTGCACACGGCAACCCCATGTCCACTGAGCTCTGCGGAGTTGACTTCGCAGATTGCCTCCGTAAAAGATGACAAGTTAGTCACAATCAGGGCGAGCGCCCTGAGTTTTTTAACTGATTGCGCAGGCACGGTTGTAGGGCCTTCTCCCCGTGACGGATTCGCCTGTGCTCCAGTAGCACGGGTGGTCCTGGCTGTGACGAGCTACGAACAGCCCTGACAAACCAGACTCACACCGCAGTCCTGTCTGCAGACAATCAGGTTCCGCGCTGATGATGGTCCGCCTTATGTGTCCGTGGCTTAAAGGACCGAAACACGGCGCAGACGGGACCAGTGCGGTGTTGAGCACATACCCATTCCAAGCACGTTCTTGCAATCCCCCCGTTGCTATCCTGAAAGCATTGTATTCCTTACCCCTCGCTTGCTCCCCTCTCCACCCTTGCCAATTTTCAAGTCCATAGTGGCGCTCACACCAACACCCGAAAAAGTAATGGGCGATACTTGTGTGGCGTGCCGGGGGGAAGTTGGCCTGTTGAAGAGTGAACACGATCGTTAGGCTTATCTCGTGTTGGCACACGTTGTCGGTAGCTATAGTCGGCAATAGGCAACAAAGACACACGCACACACATACACACACATACTGCCAGCCGCAGATACGATACGCACACTAGTATACGATACCGTAAAGGAACCTGTACGACAATGGTCACCCGGAGACTTTAAACCCCCGAATCTCTAAGTGAACATACACTCTAACAACATGCTGTGGTACAGGACTTCTCTCACCTTACTTAACCGCTCGCTCGCCGGATGATTCTGGTCGACTGCGAACCTTTTCCTAGCTCCCCCTAACAACGTTCACAATTGTCACGAGTCTGCACCACGACGAACGTGTGACCCTTCTGGCGTCACGCAACGGAAGACACTGCCACATTGCCGTCCTCATTGGCGTGCCAACATGGCTGTTCGCTCACGCTACACCAGCGAAAGAAAAAGAGAACGGAAACTCCTCATTTAGCTTGCGCGCGACAAAAAGAGTCGATGCCGGGAACAGTATTGTTCTACTCGAACGATTCTGTTTCTGATCCGGCTTCTGACTCCTGACTACGAACCTTTCATTCCTATTCACCAGCCATTGTGCTGTGGAATAGAGCGTGCGAGCGGGAACTGCTTGTTCTCGGCAGCACGTTCTGATCTCAAGCAACATTTTTCAGCAACAGTGAGCCGGTGCATCCCCTCTTGATAGACCGTGATAGACCGAAGAATACAGCACCGGGCAATTCAATGCAGCTCTAGGGACTAGAGATGGACCTGATAGACCGTGGTGGACCGTGATTCACTGCGATTAACAGCGGCAGGCACTTCGATGCAGTTTCACGAGATAGGGACGGACCGGCTCAAACAGGAGTATGGCACTTTGGTACTACCTACGGGGGCTGTGGGATAGAGCTTGGAATCGAAAGCCCGATCACCGGAGGAAAGGTAACGTGTTCAGCGGCCGAACTCATCAAGCAGGGGTTTGTTTGCTCGCCAATCGTCGATACGAAGACACGTGCTAACGCGCCTGCCAGCGTGCCGTGACAAAGAAGGCACACCAGCCGTGGCTGCGGGGACGCGTTTTTGAGGGAACTAGAGCTCATGGCCAACGGGGAAACCCAGCAGAGCAAGCACCCATGCTTGTTTCTGAGAAAGCCGTCCAGCTTGCCCCTGTGATGCACAAAGGCACGCTGGAACACATCACGTACTCCTCAGCGCCGCCAGAACACTGTCGACAGAAGAGAAAAGAAGAAAGGATCCCCGGCCTTCCCCGTTTCTAGCCTTTCTCGCACACCTTCTTTTCTCGGTTCCACGCCTCCCCTCCTCGTCTCTTCGAATCCTATCGTCGGAAGACAAGACCGCACTCTCCACTTCGCGTTGAAACTTCCCTGCGTAGTCATACGGTACCGAGGAGACAGACAGTCACCTACTACGGCACCATACTGAGGAGGGCCTACCGTAAGTAAGGTATGTGGCTATTGACCGAAACCGTCAATGGCCAACAACAAAGATTCTCTTACCTCGCGTCTGCCAGATTGTTGCTGTGCCAAGTTCAAACTATTAAACTGTCAGTTTAAACTGTCAGAACCACACTCCTCTACTGCACCGTAGGTCTCAAGACACCACCGCACAAAAAAGAAACACGTACAACTCAACACAACCAACACAAGAACACAACATTCCAACATGGCACTGCGCGTCTTAGTCCTTGTTTGCCTTCTGCACGCTGTCGTTGCCGGCTGCAAGACGGCACCCGGCAAGCACAGCAAGCCCTGCAGCCCGCAGAGCTCAAGCGGCGGGGTCTCTGGGACCGAGATCGGCGTGTTCTCGGGGCTCGCCGGGCTGCTGCTGGTGGTGGTCGCGGTGATCGGCATCCGGAAGATGCGCGAGCGGCAGTTCTGGTCGCTCCACGCGCGCGAGGCGGACGCGAAGGCGGCGGCAGCCGTCATGATGCCGCCGCTGGGGAAGGGGAAGTACGACGACGTGTGCAACGCGCCAGAGCGGTTCTACTGCCCGATAAGCCAGGGCGTGATGGAAGACCCCGTCACCTGCTGCGACGGGTGCCACGACTTCGAACGGTCGCACATCGAGCGTTACTTGGCGCTAGGCAACGAGCAATGCCCGCTGTCTCGAAACGCGATGAAGCTCACCGACCTCACGAAGAACCCCGCGCTGAAGGATGAAATTGACGCCTGGGTCTCCATGCACCCCGAGTCCGTGACACCGCTGTCGAAGCCGACGCCGAACGACAACTGCGAACCGGCGTCCGACCCCCCCCACCGCGTCTTCCTCCCGTCCGCCGTGTCGCCCTGCGAGCCCATCGTGATCACCCACACCGAGTCGCCGGTGGAGGCGTACCTCGAAGACGTTATCTACACTCCGTCGCAGCCCCAAGCCAACGGCAGCGTCTCGGACAACTCGTCTTCTTCGGCGCCGTACTAAGTATAGCACCCGCGCGTCGCGTGCAAGACTCGCCGGCTGCAAGCTGCCCGCCACACACACACCCACACCCGGAAGTGGACACACTTTCGCTAAGGGGGGCGCCACGTGAAAACGAGTCCGCAACACACAACCCGTGAACCCGGGGAACCAGCTCCGTTTTCACGGGTGTGTGTGTGTGTGTGTGTGTGTGTGTGTGTGTGTGTGTGTGTGTGTGTGTGTGTGTGTGTGTGTGTGTGTGTGTGTGTGTGTGTGTGCGGCGGGGGAAAAAAAGGGGAGGCGTGGCGCTAGAGACACGGCCAGCGTTCCGGGTCGGATGCGGCGCCTTGTGTGGACCCCGTTTGAAGTCTGAAGCGAATCAGTGAAGTCGTTTCACACCCCGCGCCGGCCGCCGCTTGCAACCCACGGTATCTTGTCTGACAACCCCAGCCTGCCTGTTGCCAAACCAGCAGTGCTGGTTTGTGGTTCAACACATCCGAAAGTCCCGAGGTTCCACTCGGTTCAAGTGCTAACCGTGGGTGACATGAATTGCACTCATCAGGTGGATGTCTTGGCTTTGGGGGAATGGCGAGTAAATGGTGGCTCGTCAGGTCGTCGAACGCATTCAGCGCGGTCGCCCGTGTGAACGGTTGAGCGTCTTGAAGAAAGCTAAACGAAGAAGAGAGGGGGCTTAATATGTGCGTCTACGAGCGCCGCACGACGACAGCGACGGTATTACGAGGCGCGCCGGAGGCAGAGGGCGCGAACCAGGATACGAAGGCGGAACAGCGCGCACGAGGACGACCGGCTCTGAAGAGGCCCGCGCCGCAAGCGGCGCGGGCAGCACGGAGTGCCAAGCAACGTAAGAAGGAAGACGAGGAGATTCAGATAGCACAGCAGGACGCCCGAGCCGAGGCGGCCGACGGACCACAGAGGCGAAAGGCAGAACAGGAAAGGCAGGCGCGGTCGGTACGAGAAGCGGCAATCGCGGATACGGCAACGAGTACAGAGCAGTCGTCGCGCAGAAGAGCAGTGAAGCGGCCCGTGTCGCAGGTGGCACAAACCGGAGAAGCCCGTGCGGCAGGGAGTGGAGACGAGGCGATGCAAGACGAAGGGGAAGCGCGAAGCGACCAGCCCGGACGGACCAACACGACGCAAGACCAGGCGACCAAGAGAAGGAGGGGGACGCGACCCAGAGACCCGGGCTAAGTAGCTTTGAACTAGTGTGATGGACCTTTCTTCGGAGGGGCTCACGCACTCAAAGATTGACTTATACGCACGACGACAGCACCGACCCGATCTTTCCTATGGTCCTGCAGCCGTCTGCTTGCCATGCGGACGCATTGTGATCTGCATTGACTCTCAAGCCAACGCCCGCCCAACGCCGTTCCTGAAAGAGGCTTCACGAAGGGTTGTTGACGCCCGTCGCACAGGACCCGTGTATTCTCATTTTTAAAAGAAGGACTCTTCGTAAAATGAAGAAAGAAACGCAAGCCAAAAGGAATAATGCCGAGCCTGTCCACTCCCCTGCTGATAGAACTGCTGATAAATTGGGTTGCTTCTGGGTATAGGATGCAAAGAATCTGTGGCGATAATGGATCGCCGGCGTCGCGGTTACCTCTTCGCACGTGATATGTCATGCATTCGCTTCTTCAGCTCGTCTTGATCGTCGCGTTCAGGCGCGTGTTTGGGCTTCGCTTCTCCTTCGACTGCTCGTCCAGCTTCATCGGTTGCGCGTCGTTAGTTGCTTCCTGACGGCGCTTGGGCGATGGCCGCGTTGTCTTCTGTGGAGCTGCCGAGGTTGATCGTCGCTTCTTGGTATTTACTCTCGAGACCGTGTTTCGCACGATCGCGCGCGTTTGGTGCCTCGCTTCTCCTTCGATTGCTCGCCGAGGTTCATCGGTTGCGCGTAGATTTCAGCTTCTTCACGGCGCTTGGGCGATGGCAGTGTTGCCTTCTGTGGGGTCGTCTCCCCGCTCGGCTTCTTCGGCTGCTCTTCGATAGGCCCTCCTCTGATAGACAGCAGGAGGCAATTCAATGCACTTCCAGGGGAGTCAATACCCAAGATAGTACGGTTTTTCTTAGAGTTGATCAAGATAGTACATGTTTCCTTAGAGTTACCCATTATAGTACATACCTCTTAGAGTTGATCAAGATAGTACATGTTTCCTTAGAGTTGCCCATTATAGTACATCCCAAGATAGTACGGTTTTTCTTAGAGTTGATCAAGATAGTACATGTTTCCTTAGAGTTGATCAAGATAGTACATCTTTCCTTAGAGTTGATCAAGATAGTACATGTTTCCTTAGAGTTGTCCATGATAGTACGTTTTGCTCTGGTACGGTCTCTTATCCTGTTCTGTTCTGTCCTGTGGGGCGGAACGAAGCCCGGGCAAAACGAGGCTGGGATAAGGTCCAAAACAGTACGTTTCCCGAGTTTGTGCCCAAAACAGCACCTTTTCCTGTTTGTGCCCAAAAGAGTACTTTGTTCTAACTTGAGTGCGGGTCCAAGTTTTGAGTCCAAGTTGTGTCCAAGTTTCTGCAGAACCAGGTTCGGTTCGCAAATCCAGACTCTCATCGAATCAAGGACCAAAATGGCAAGGTTTGCTGCCATGCCGATCAAAAACTGAAACACAACAGGCATCAATTCCCTCAGCCGGGTTTTCCTCGCGTGCAGCACGGTGCACCGCGTTTGAGACCCAAGTTTGGGACCCAAGTTTGGGACCCAAGTTTGGGACCCAAGTTTGGGACCCAAGTTTGGGACCCAAGTTTGGGACCCAAGTTTGGGACCCAAGTTTGGGACCCAAGTTTGGGACCCAAGTTTGGGACCCAAGTTTGGGACCCAAGTTTGGGACCCAAGTTTGGGACCCAAGTTTGGGACCCAAGTTTGGGACCCAAGTTTGGGACCCAAGTTTGGGACCCAAGTTTGGGACCCAAGTTTGGGACCCAAGTTTGGGACCCAAGTTTGGGACCCAAGTTTGGGACCCAAGTTTGGGACCCAAGTTTGGGACCCAAGTTTGGGACCCAAGTTTGGGACCCAAGTTTGGGACCCAAGTTTGGGACCCAAGTTTGGGACCCAAGTTTGGGACCCAAGTTTGGGACCCAAGTTTGGGACCCAAGTTTGGGACCCAAGTTTGGGACCAAGTTTGGGACCCAGTTTGGGACCCAAGTTTGGGACCCAAGTTTGGGACCCAAGTTGGGACCCAAGTTTGGGACCCAAGTTGGGACCCAAGTTTGGGACCCAAGTTGGGACCCAAGTTTGGGACCCAAGTTTGGGACCCAAGTTTGGGACCCAAGTTTGGGACCCAAGTTTGGGACCCAAGTTTGGGACCCAAGTTTGGGACCCAAGTTTGGGACCCAAGTTTGGGACCCAAGTTTGGGACCCAAGTTTGGGACCCAAGTTTGGGACCCAAGTTTGGGACCCAAGTTTGGGACCCAAGTTTGGGACCCAAGTTTGGGACCCAAGTTTGGGACCCAAGTTTGGGACCCAAGTTTGGGACCCAAGTTTGGGACCCAAGTTTGGGACCCAAGTTTGGGACCCAAGTTTGGGACCCAAGTTTGGGACCCAAGTTTGGGACCCAAGTTTGGGACCCAAGTTTGGGACCCAAGTTTGGGACCCAAGTTTGGGACCCAAGTTTGGAACTCAAGTTTTGGGCACAAACTCAGGTCCGAGTCAGGAAACCGTACTCTTTTGGTATTTCACCCAACCAGCAGCCCGTGCCTGGGCCACGGCTGGGAGGGGGGTCTCTAAAAAAAACGAAGAAAAAGCAAAAACTACGGTTTCTGTGCATTTTTCTTGCATTTCTGGGGGCCTTCCAGGAGTTTCAAGTGTGTGTACTATAATGGGCAACTCTAAGGAAACATGTACTATAATGGGCAACTCTAAGGAAACATGTACTATCTTGGGTAACTCTAAGAGGTATGTACTATAATGGGTAACTCTAAGAAAGTGTGTACTATAATGGGAAATGACCCCTTCCAGGGGTAGGACCGGCTCCGACTCACAAAAAACAAGCGAACTTTCACTCTAAAAAGTCTCTCAAGCGAACTTTAAGTTAAATTAACCCAACTCCGACCAAGCACCTAAAGGTTAATTTCCACTTTTTCCTATTTTTCATTTTTATAGAGTGCCTTCGCTCTTTTGGGCATTCTGGGGCTGGAATTTTGCGATTTCGAAGCATATCTTTCCTTGTGCATTAGAGGGATACCCCCCTATGGGACCCCTCCTGACCTCCTGGAGAAGATCCAGAGGCTGATCGGTACGATCTCAATCGAGATGGCGCAGGCGCAGCGGAGCCTTGCGGCAACACGCCCTTGGGAACTCGCCTCAGGTGCGTCGACGAAATACGACGTACACTTAGCAACGGACAGTCGTAAGTTGCTAACGACCAACATCGGAACCCGCTTCGCAGCGACGTTGGTCTTCTGGCTGCGGAGTCTATCATGGGTCAGCTCCAACCCTCTCCCGACGACAGGCGTGGAACTCGCGCTTGATTTTGAGGCATTTACGCGTTCGAAGCTCCCAGGGAGAACCTTCGCCGAGAAGGGGCTGCAAATTGGGTACCTTATGCGAGCTATCAACGACCTGTGCTGCGCCGACTCAGGAGTCGCCTCCTTCCCTGGGAAGTGGCGGCAGGGGGTCTGTTCCCTCCGCTGTTTTGGTGCGCCGGCTATGCCGGGTTGTACCCACCGCCCACGCTTTGCGGCTGGACGGAAGACCGAGTGGATGTTGGGCAAGCTGGAAACAATTTGCGCCCGTAACAGCTGGAACGATGCCGTGCCTGAATATCCGCACGACGTACCCTATGTTCAGTGGGAGTTGAGATTCTCTGTCAAGATGCTAGCCGCCGCCATAGGGCGGGCTATTGCCAAAAGGAGGAGAGCCCGCGAAACAACGTGCCAACACACGCCTGCCAGGCGGTCTCGTCCGCCAGTCAGAACGCCCCCGGCTGCGCCACCATCGGTGCAACAATCATCTTTGACAGGGCCACGGCTCGCTCCGCGCCCACGGCGCAACGACTTGCGCCCGCCGTAGTAGTACGGGATAGTAGTGGGGCGACCGGATACTCCTCGGAGAGATGGTCCCTGCACTCTAACTCGTCTCTCTCTCTCTCTCTCTCTCTTTCCATTGCCGCCCTTGGAAGGCGAAATTTTGACATGATGTTGCACTAGTCTGTCATCGTCTTCTCGCTTATGACCGTCTCTAATTCGTCGACAACGTTTCACCGCAACCTTGACAATCTTTTGTTTTCTCGCGTGGTTTAGATTTCCTTCCTAGGTTGGGCTTGAGCAAAAGAGAAGAAGAAAGGCGGCAGACGTCATTTTGCGTGCGTTCCGGGGGTAGGGGGTTGGAGTGATGGCGAGATAACGGGCAAGACGCAGGAAATTGAGGTACGGGGCAGGTGGGCAGTTCACGCAACTACTGGCCACTGCAGTCACTTTCATCAGTAGACTCGGTATACGTCAGACGCACTCCTTTGAGTGTGGGAGGGCGCCCCTGCTTGCAAGGGCGGCCGCCTCGTTTCTTCAAGCGCTGGGTCCCAGGAGTTTCCGGCTCGTAGTAATGGTGGTTCTTGAGGGTGTGAAACCGGGTAAAACACGGAGCGGGACACAGAGCCACGCCACATGTTTTGCAGACATATTTCGTCTTGACCAAACGAACATGGCATTTGCACGCAACGCGGGTGTCTGTTTCCAGAATGGCATGGAACTTGCCATCCAGGCGCGACGGGTGGTCGCTAGCCCGAGGTGTGCGCGTTCCGGGGCTGAAGTCCTCAGTACTGCGGTTGTCAGCAAGTAACCCGCGGATGAGCTCTTTTCTGAAGTCCTTGAAGGGTAAGGACCCGCGATTCTTACCAAGACGCTTGTACAAGATAAAACTGTTCAACGCAGACACTTCGAGCAAATAAAAGAAGACTTTCATATACCATCGTTTGCCCTGCATGAATCGTGTCGCCCGGGCAAGGTACTGGTCGCAGCGATCTACCCCCCCCATGTGTTTGTTGTAAGCAACCACGATGTCTGGCTTACTGACCTTCAACCGCTTTCCCCCCTTGCAGCGACGCTCAAGCTCGGTCATTGTTGTTCCAATGGGGAGTGTTGACAACATGCGGACTTCACGCTTGTCAACCCACTCCAAGAACGTGATCGGCGAACTTTGGCGATACTGGCAATGGCCGCGTTTCGGGGCCGCAGCCTTATCCGCTTGGGATGGGCGGCCGCGCTTCTTTTGGGACTTGCTAAAAAGTGGGATCCCGTTCCGATTTTTGCGGACAGTTCCGGCCGCGTGGAATCCCAAGGTGTATAATTTTAGCATGAGGGGAATGCTTGTGTAGTAGTTGTCCATGTACATGTGCCTTCCTGAGTATGCATACAGAGCCGCAGCTGCAAGAAGTTCACGCTCACCAACGTTCACGGGGCCAGGGTTAGTATCCGTGTCAATCTTACCGGTATACACTGACGATACCAATGTGTAACCAGTCTGTGACTCAGCCAGAACAAAACACTTCAAACCGAATCGATGCCGTTTCATGGGCATGTATTGCTTGAAGCTGACACGACCTTTGTACTTGATGATCGACTCATCAAAGCTAAGTTCTTTATCGGGAGCATAGACATCCCGCCATTGGAGAGACACAAGCTGGAAAATATCTCTTATCTTGATGAGTCGGTCCGGGTGTTCCTTCTTTCCACTGAGGGGGTCTGTGAAGTGCAGCGTCCTGTGAATATCGTGCCACCTTTTCCTGGACATGGTTTCAGAAAAAAACGCGCATTGTTCGATAGGGTCCACGGACCAGTACGAGTAGAGATCCTGTTTCACGGACAACCCCATCGCGTATGTGACAGCACACCAGCGAAGAAATTCCGCAATATCGGGTGCTTCGTACGAGATACCCTCTTTCCCTGCAGCATACACACTCATGTGCCCAATGATCTGGGTGACCACCAGGTCGGTGAACATGCATCTGAAGATGTCAGTGGGGGAGGAATCCTCATCAAGGTCGTAGGACGGATTCGGTCCGGTCTTCTTGGCGTTGAAAGGGAATTCGAGGTTGGGCTCGACTTTGCTGCTCCACGACAAGGACTTGATCGCTGCACCTGCTGCCTTGACCGCAGCGCTCTCAGTATTCGGTGGGCGGCCTCGCGGTGCTGGGTTTGCGGGGGGCTTCTGTGCCGGTCCTTTTCGTGGTCGGCCGGGGCGCTTCGGTGCAGGCTTTGCGGAGGGCTTCGGCGCCTGTTCTTTTGGTGGCCGGCCGGGGCGCTTCGGTGCAGGCTTTGCGGAGGACTTCGGCGCCTGTTCTTTTGGTGGCTCGCCAAAAAAAATGTTCATAAAGTGGCCGAGATCACCGCTCTGAACCCGCGGGTTGGCCAGGAACACGACGTTGGCCGGGTGGGGTCGGTCTTCGCCTCGCTCGACTGAGCCGGTTCCTCTCAGCACGGCCCAGTTGTACAGCGCTGTGTACACTGTCTCCGGATTGGGCTGGAATCCGATACCGTGTTGGAGGCAGAAGCTCGATACCTGATAAGTGTCCAGCTCCGGTAAGCGTGCCACACTCCTGCAACGCACGTCGAAATGTTCGCGGGCGAAGCTGAGAATGTTCAATGCCGATGGCATCGCAAAACTTCCCTCCATCGCTCGCATGAGTGCGATGTACCCGCACTCCACCCCGCTCTGCTCGTCACGCAGCTGCAGTGTCACACCCCGGATACCGCCGAACTCACGTCGCGACCGTTGCCTGTCCCAGTTCCCGCAAGAGTCGACCACTGTCACCCGCCCAAGCGCGGTGGCGTCGAGATGATGCACTTGTTCGCGCACTGTCCTTCCCGACCTGTTGTTGTCGTCATCGTCATCCTCTTCCTCTTCTTCATCCTCTTCTTCTTCCTCGTCCTCTTCCTCTTCCACCTCTTCTGCTTCCTCGTTGTCCTCTTCTTCTGTCGACCCCACACTCTCCATATCCGTGGCCGCCCGCTTCCTTCCAGACATTTTGTACTTTTCACTGCCCAAGTTCCTGGATTGTTTCGACTGTTGATGACAAGGCATTGAAAAAGCCGGTTTTCCGGGGGTTTCCCCAATCTCGCCACTTGGTTTCAATCGTCATTGCTGACGAATTTTTGACATTCGAGGGCGGCAATGAAAAGATTTGCTCGAAATGGGTGAATTCCATATTTTTGGGAATTTTTTGGCGCCTCCTGAGCACCCCTACAGAAAAATCCAGAATAAACCGGACATATATGTCCGGTTGGTCGGAGTTGGGTTAACTCTTTTTTTAAAAAAGGGCATACAAAACGAACCTCTAAACCACAATGAAAGTGATTATAAAACGCATAAAAAAAAAAAAAAAAAAAAGTAAAACTCGAAAACAGCCTGAAACAAAAACGAAAGAAACATGGGGCATTGACAATCGTCGCAGACGCGGGAGGGAAACGTTCGGACCGCCCGGTAGCTCACGGAGGGAGATGCCTCCACAGCGCCCCGGGTGACTTTACGATTGATCCGTTTCGAGCCCCACCAACCCCCTTTTCGAACATGACGTGGGTGGCATAGAGAGAGTACGACAAACTCTATGGCACCATAAAGTCCAGAAAATCCATACTTACTAACCCACGGCAAAGAAACCCTGCCGAATGAAATCAGCTGCCTTCGGACTTACTGCCGAGAGGGAGGTGGGGACAACAGACAACGCACAAACTAACAAAAGGTCGAAAGACACCAAATCGGTACGCCCATACGGGATCGTCGAAAACACACGCAAAAACCTTTCAAGCGAACTTTTAACTCTCTCTGAATACTTCCATTCTAAAAACTAGCACAAGAAACCAGTCCAAAAACTTCAATTCTGAAAGAAAGGGCAAACTCAAGGTAGCGAAAACCTGCTGAAAGGAAGGGTAGGCGAGTCTGACATTAGCTGTCGTTGGGAAGGGCGGTAGCGCTTGCGCTAAGAAAAAGACTGGTCATACGTGGCCGGTCCAACACAGCGCAGCCACATGCTGCAGACCAAGCCCGTGCCACACAGGACCGCACATAGCCTTGTATTGACCCACTTACCGTGGCCAGTACTATCGAACTCAGCCATGCCGTTTTGTAGGTCAGTTTGAGGTGTTGTGAACGAGGCCGCGCCAACACTATGTCCCTCGGTGACTGCCATGCTAAAGAGATAATTATTCAGGAAGTCCGCTGCCAACGCTCTCTTTCCTTGCCCTAGTGTTGCGTGTGGGTGCGAGCCTTCGAATGCTCGACCAACTCAATGCCAAGTTCACGCTTGACATACTGTTTGGATCTTCGGCCTCGTACGTAGGTGTGGCACAAAGGCGGCTGGAGTGGTGGCCGTGCTCGGCTAGCGTGCCCAAACCTTCGAAGACGCACTAAAAGATTTTACTCTGAAATGACTCGCCTGCCAACAAAATAAGCCGGACCACCGGCCTCAAGCGAACACCGTGAAGAGGTGGGGAAGGATACTAGAGAGGCTGCCTCGTGCTTATTTTGATGGAGGCTAGAGGGGGGAGAAACGATACAACACCCAAGCGGGTCTTTGTCGTTGAACGCTTACACCCGCCACTAGACCCAGATTTACCTGTGTTTCGTGTGGGCTGCGGCACATTTACCTCCTGTGAGACTGGAATATTGTTGCGATAGTTGGGGAGTCATCGGCATGCTGATGAGTACCACACTACCTTCGAGATTCACACGTGGCAGCTTCCTCAAGTATTTCCTACAAGCAGGTGCTACTACAAAAAAAACAGGAGATTCGCTACTGTTACCAAGTTCGGACCGCGGTCCGAATCTGGCACTCTCTCTCTCGCGCTCTCTCTCTCTCTCTCTGTCTGTCTCTCTCTCCCTCCCTCTCTCTCTCTCTCTCTCTCTCTCTCGAGAGAGCGAATTACTACGCCTGACTGGAACAGCATATCTGATAGTGGGCGCCTGCCTCTAGCGGACCGGAAAAGGAAACTACTCGACGAGCCACCCAGTGCTCATTTCGATGGAGGCCAGAGGGGAACCAACCACAAAGTGGGTCTTTTTGGACTGTTTCCGAGTTGTATGAACATTTTGAGAGCGACCGCCACTACACCCCAGATTTACAGCATATCTCTTCCGTGTTGTGGCGGTTGCTTGGACATTAGAACCGCGTTATTTCTGCTGATTCACTTGCCCGGGGCCCTCAGTGGCTGTACCTCAGGAGAAGGACTGAGAAGGTGGCATATTGAAGCTCTTGTTCAGAAGCTGAAGAGCACTGCTGCTGCGACGGCAAAGCAGAAACTAGCAAAAGCCTTGACCAACATGGGGCTGGACCAAGTAAACATAAACGTTTACCGTTGGTAAACATTTACGTTTTACTCATTTTGGAGTAAACGCTTTTACTACGCGTTTACTGCAGGTCACTGCCCTACCCCTGACGGTCAACCGGAAGCTCCAATCAAAGTACTCTGGTAGCTGTTGCAGTCAACAATGAGGCATTAGCCACACCCACACCCAAAGAAAGAACGTCAGTCCGCCTTGACTGTCGACCGTAGACACTAAACACGGATCCTCAAAACTCGAAAAAGTCCGCAAACCAAGAAAAAGAAAAAGAAAATAAAATAATACAGTGAATAAAGATGTGCCCTTCTGACGAAGTCGGTGACCCCGTTGCCGGCACCAAACGTGGCTTTTCCGCACCGCACGCAAGCCTTTTTCTTGACGAAAACACACGTTCGATTTCACGGGGGATCCCCTCCGCGGTTGATACCGGGATTTTCAGAAAGGACCAACACGCACTGTCCCCAAGAACTTAATTGAAAGAAGGCCACCTCGAGGCTTTGGCATCGCGGATTCCGAAGCACACTACGACGGGCATGTCCACCTTCGTGTGGGTACCCGTGTGGTAGAAAGAGAGTGAAAAGCAATGCCTGTTTGTTGGTAGATTGCAGACAACAGGCCAGTGACTGGGGGTGCCGAAGCGATAGGCCTTGCGCCTCCGTGCGAGCAAAAACGGGTTCGTCGAGGTTTTCGTAGTGCCCTTTGTTGCCCGCACAAGGTTGCGGTCAACGACCAGTATTTCACCGGTTTCTAAACCAGTCTCGTACCGGTCAATGATCCGTACTTTCCCGGGTCAATTCCCCACCGAGTCAAAACACCCCAGTCCGTAATTAATCAAGTAATATCTTGTTGTGAATTGTATTTTTGCAAGCACCTGCTTTGTAGGAAATACTTGAGGAGGCTGCCAGCTGCAAAATATCAAAGGAGGTAAATGTGCTGTAGCCCACACGAAACACAGGTGAATCTGGGTTCAGTGGCGGGCGTAAGCGTTCAACAAAACAGACCCATTTTCTAGTTGTATTGTTTCTCCCCCTCTAGCTTCCTTCGAAGTAAGCACAAGGCAGCCCCTCGAGTATTTTGTGAAGAGGTATTTCTTGAAGGAATTAACTGTTTTTCAGACGGGCGCTTCTGGGATTTGTTTGCTGGAGTCTGCTGCCTGACACCTGCTAGCGCAAAGCGGGCCCTGTAAATCATGAAGCAGAATTTTGCGAATTTCTGTTTCGTGAATTAACTATTTTTTTCACGGATTGGGCGGTCTTCACGAGTTAGATTTTGATTAATTACGGACTGGAGTGTATACACCGATACCTTACCAGTCAATGACCAGTTACCAGTCACCGGTGCCTGATTGATTCAATGAAGAGTTCTAGCTGTCAGCGAGGCGCTGTCATTTGACCGCGCCCGCACATGACCGCTCCACCGTGTAGGAGGCCAGGCTGCGCGAATCGCGAGCGCGCTCGGCAGTGACAGGACTACTATTATTTAGGTAACCCTTTACGGACGGGGGGCATACTTTTGTGTCAAAAAAGCCAGAATCGGAGCTGGAGTTCGGACGCTGGGCTCCAGAACAAAGACACGTCAAAACTGACACCAATGTTTGCTGATGTGAAGAGATGTGTTACGGAGCCTTCTCAGGGAGCACTATGTTTCCCAATTTGGAGTCGTAAAGTACTAAATGGTACCCCCGAAAAACGAAGTGACGAAGTACGCAATAACTGTGTCGCCTTCCTAGCGCTGGAAAACCTCCCTCCCCCCCTCCGTGGCTTAAAGGACCGAAACACGGCGCAGACGGGACCAGTGCGGTGTTGAGCACATACCCATTCCAAGCACGTTCTTGCATTCCTCCCCCTCCGTCCGTAAGGAGTTACGCACACTTTTTCATTTCTTTCCGTTTAATTAGAGGAACCCATCCGGCGAAGGTCACCCGGACACTTTACACCACCGGATTCTCAAATCGAACTTTCGCTCTAACGAACCGTTATTTTCCATTTTATCTTTTCTCCTACGCTCGCAATGTACGGATCGACTGTATTAGGAAATATCATATGAACTTACGAATACGGTGTTCCTGTTACTCTCGGGCCGTAACAAATCTGCCAGCAGTGGGTGGCAGGCAGTGGGCAGGCCATTGTTATCCAGTGTAATGAAGCAAAACTACGCATTTATTTTGCATAAGCGCCGGCTTGGCAGGAAAGGCTCGAAGCTACGAGACAAAGAACCTAAGGGATCCCAATTGCTGTAACTACCGAACCACGCGTTGAACGGACGTGCGAGGGGTAAGTCATGCGGGTCTACCCCTACACGACATGACACACAAACACAACAGCGAAAATCGTCCTGAGTGAAAAAAACAACACACCATTCCCACCAGGGAAGTAGCTTGAAAGGGCACTTTTGAAATGTTGCTGGTTTGCTGGCTTGGCCAATTCCGAGAAAAGACATTTGCGCTTCGCGCGACCAAACACCCCCTGTCCCCCTACTTTCTCATGGACAACCTACCAACCCCAAACGCACATTTAAGCCCAACTGACGTCAAAAGCCTTCTCCAGTACCTCACGGTGGTCAGATGTGTCCGCACGGGCGCTATCTTTCCCATGCACTTGCTGTCCTCTGTCGTCCATGCCTCATAAAATGCGCGCATATGGTTAAGAAGACGTACGAAAACCTAGACACAAATATAGCTCAAAGCATCTGCAGTATAACACGAAAAGCCACCAGGCAAGACCTCGTTTTTCGCATTTCTTTTTTTCCCAAATCAGCAAACAGCAAGTAAGGATAGCAAACTTAGTGTAGCTATTTCCCTGAAACCAGCAAACCAGGAAGTTCTGGGTTTGAAACAGCTAATGCAGTGTTTACTGTGTAGCTGTTTCCCTAGTTCTGCACCAATCACCCTCATTCAATCTTTCATCTGGCATATGCAACGTCGGACTCGTGCGCAACACCGATCTCGCCTGTTCTTCTTGATGCAGTCCTATCAGCGGACAGGCCTGCGAGTCTGCGTACGGGAAACCTAATTGAACTGTCGGATGAACACCCCCCCTCGTGCGCTCCCTGCATACGTGCGTGAGGCGAGAAAAAGAAGAAAAACAAAACAGAATTGAGCACTTAATCCGCGCGAAGAGCAAGCCTTCGTGGAACCCTTTACCGCAAAGAAGTACGGAAAACTGCTTGCCGTGCTGCCATGCCAAAGAACAGGGAAAATCCGCATGGAGGCGCGCACAAACAAGCCCCGGGTTCCTTCACACTAAAAGAAAAACGGGGAAGGAACCCCCCAAGATACTGTCCCCCACTAAGTCGACAGAACAATGTAGGTAAGGGAAGTCGGCAAACCGGATCCGTAACTTCGGGAAAAGAATTGGCTCTGAGGACACATGCGGGATTGTCAGTGCGGGTTTAGGTCTGGGCTCAGATTGAAGGTGCTGTGAGTGAGTGGCGCTCTCGGGTGCTACCCGCGGCTCCCGATTTCCCCCAGACCTTCTTGCATGTTGTGCCCGGCATGAAGTTTCAGCTTGGAACTGTTGCGAACAAGAGGAATCCAACTGGTTAATTAAACCACAGCATTTCACTTCATCACAGGGCGAGCGGAATGTTCTGCCCAGTGAACCAAAAGCTTGAAAAGAGGCGGGCAACTGATAGCACGCTAAGCCCATTAGCAGTCACGCGCGGCAACCGGGGCAGGCCCGAAGACCACTAAGTCATACCCGGAAGCTTGAAAAAGAAGGCGGGGTAACTGATAGCAGGCCGCGCAGAACCACCAAGTCTGCCAGAAATCACGCGCAGCAACCGGGGCAGGCCCGAAGACCACTAAGTCATACCCGGAAGCTTGAAAAAAGAAGGCGGGGTAACTGATAGCAGGCCGCGCAGAACCACTAAGTCTATCAGAAATCACGCGCAGCAA
The DNA here is from genome assembly GCA_030068145.1 of Diplonema papillatum. Lineage (NCBI taxonomy): Eukaryota > Euglenozoa > Diplonemea > Diplonemida > Diplonemidae > Diplonema > Diplonema papillatum. Next base: position 54,441 of record JAPJBO010000301.1, read on the forward strand.
CCGGGGCAGGCCCGAAGACCACTAAGTCATATCCGGAAGCTTGAAAAAAGAAGGCGGGGTAACTGATAGCAGGCCGCGAAGAACCACCAAGTCTATCAGAAATCACGCGCAACAACCGGGGCAGGCCCGAAGACCACTAAGTCATATCCGGAAGCTTGAAAAAAGAAGGCGGGGTAACTGATAGCAGGCCGCGAGGAACCACCAAGTCTATCAGAAATCATGCGCAGCAACCGGGGCAGACCCGAAGACCACTCTAGGGGATGAGGACCAAGGATGCACAGAGTTTGGAAAGCATCCAGCTGCGCTTGGGCTAGCTCAGCGGCGCCGCAAAACGAAACATTTCTCTCGAAGAGCAGACACTAGATTCGTCAAGTTAGTTGTTTAGCAGATTCCCTCGAAAATTCGCGAGACTCCTTGGGCCCCTTAGGGCCGGAGGAGAAGGGTTTCGTGCGCCTTCTGAGGAAGGGTCAAGCTCAAGAGTTCTACGACTTCAAAATGGTGAACCTGGGGGCATTGGAAAGGGTTCGTAGTTCGTAGCGCAGCAAACATCGTTCCTTGTTGCCGTGTCTTCCCTCACCGTGGGAGGGCAGTGTCCGACACACCAGTTCGTCTCTGCCCTTTTTCAGCTAGCTATACGTCAAACCCGTTATTTGTGGTTTAGAAGTTAAAGTCTCCGGTTGACCGTAGAGGCTTAAGTATGGCCGGGGGTTGAGAAAATTAAGAGGGTGTAGCTCGTTTCGGGTGTTGTGTCACTCCGTTGTGAAACCTTGTGAAGTCCCCTAACGCGTTTAGAGGGTGCTTGGGATTGGGTAGGGTGTGGTCGTTCTGCTACGGCGTGAAAAGCCAGGAAATTTCGACGCCAATCTTCGACTCTTGTTTGTGTTCACCGGGCTGCGTGCTCGTCAGGAAGATCCCGGTGCCTTTGCTCTCCATCGATTTCGCGGAGAGTACGCCGTGTTCTACCAGCAGTGACCAGGAGTATCCCTTCTCCAGATACACGATCAACAAGCTGTCGGAATGCGCTGCTAGGTATGGCTGCAAACTGCAGCGACCCAAACTTATATAACATGCAGGGTCACAAAACCTTGTGTCTTTTTTTAAGCGCTGCCGCGGGGCCGATGGCCCCCAAGCTTTTTTTTTTTTTTTTTTGGATTTTTTTTTTTTTGCTCAACTTTATCAAAAATTACTGCAGTGTTTGTTCCAAAATTTTAAAATTTAAAAAACCCAATTTTTTCTGGAAAAAAAGGGTGGCCATTTACCAAAAAGACACAAGGTTTTGACCCTGCATGATAACCCCTGCACACGTATGCCGACGATACGACGAGGCTCAGCCGGTTCTAACAAATCAAAAGGAGTAACCGAAAACTGCCCCGCAAACAAACGCAGTCGTCGGAAACACTCTTTCTCTAAGCAATGCCCACCTAAGCAACTTCCGCCGATGAAGAACCCTGCCGGAAACCGCCTTCGGGGTGGGGTAGTCTGACACAAGCTGTTGTCAGCGGAAAAAACGCACACAAACTAAACAAAAAGCGACCTCGCCGCAACTTTCAACCGGAGACTCAAAACAAATACAACCGCGAAACCTGGAAACTCGGAAGCCGTGCAATAAACGAAATAAGTGAAGCGAACTTTGACTCTAAAAAGTAAACCACCCGAGCCCCTCAAGCACACCAAAAGGTCGTCTGGAACTTTTCAATCTGTACACTCCATAGGAGGCTGTCGAAGGCCAGTGTTTGCGCTAAGGAAGAAGGCGGCCGATTTCGGCCGGAAGAGAGAAAGAAGAAAAAAAACTGAAACTCCGACCGGCCGATAATTGCCGGCTAATTTTTGGAAGGTCTGCCGAGCAGACCAATCAAGAAAGGGTATATTGTTACGGGTTGTATATTTAGTGCACGCTTTCGTTATGGGCATTTGTGTCTAGTTTTTTTGTTCGTCTTCTTAACAACATGGTGGTCCTTTTGAAGAAAAAGAAGAAAAAGGCCGCCCTTACCGAGGACGGATGCCATTCTTTTGCAAATGGAGTTACCATTGTTATCCAACTGGGCCCAAAAGGCACCTTCCCCGCGGAGATTGCCACCGATTTAATGAGCCGTCTCCAGACCCACTGTTAATCCATTTACTCTGAGAATTGCATGGCTTAATCCTTGAAACAAGCATATGGCTACTGGCAGGATCAACCAGGTTTCTTGTCACTCAATCCAGACTGGACCGAGGAAAATCTGACGAATCAGAGATTCCCCGATACCAGAGATTGTATCGTGTCGGGCGCTTCCTTTTGTTTGTGCGTGCCGATTGATGGGGTTCCCACTTGTATCCCCCCTGTGTCATTTTCAGGTAAGGAATTCTGAAGGGCAACCCGCGCAAAATTGTTAGTGCTAAAAAAAGCTGGCGTTTGAAGAAGGCTTTGCTTTTTTTTTTTGGGCCTTCGACAGTGTGCGCGCTATCTGCCGGCTTGCCGGCCGATTAACTTAACAGGAGAAATACAACCCTGTTAAGGTAGTCGATGCGAGGCGGCCATCCTGGCCCAGTTGCCGAGGTCTGAAATAACAATATCCTTTAAACATCGCGTTCGTCGCTGCCCTCGCATTTCACTCTACATGTGCGCAGGTTGCTCGTAGGCCGTCCAGAGCTGTCTCGTTCGTCCAAATGACCAAAGCATCTGCAGAATACCACGAAAAGCCTCCGGGCAAAACCCGGTTTTCACACATGTCTTTTTCAAAGGTAGTATTTTCCGGAAGGCCAACCCGGAAGCGTGAGGCCACGCAGGTTGCGTGCGCATGCGGAAGGTGAACGCGCTGCAGTACATCGACCAACTCATTTGTTCGACGCGATCTGCCACGTTCCAGCTCGCTCCGACCACTGCACCCTCTGCGGACACTCGCTAGCTGTCGACGCTCACGGCGGCAGCCCCATCCTGAAGTGCAAATACTGCCGCCGCGTCACTGCTGCTGTGTGCGCTCGGATCGGCGCCGCTCAAGCGGCTACCTTACACTCGTTTGTTTGCAAAGATTGCTCCGTTCTTCCTCCTGACTTGTTCCCGGACTAGAACGATACGTACTACTACTACTGTGTAGTCTGTTGTCTTAGATTGCTGCTGCCTATCAAGTTCAAACTACTACTACTAGTGCAAAGGCGTCAACGCCACTGCGATCTTACATGGCCGTATGTTTTGCCAAACGATGTCACTTGGGTCCTTGAACCAATTTCCCATTGTCTGCCGCTGGAAACCCCGCGGCCAAGTGTTTACGTTTACGTGCACCTGGTGATTCCTGGGTTGTGGTGCAGATGACCTTCCGCAGGATGATGCAATACTACCTCCCTCCCCTCTTTGCCTTCCCGAAAAATAAATAAAGAAACCGCACAAAAACGAACTTTCACTCTAAAAAACGACGAAGGTCACCCGGAGACTTTAAAACCCCGGAGTTTCAAGCGAACTTTACGAAAACGAAGTTTCAGTCTAAAAAAAAAGAAAAAAAAAAAAATAGAGAATGTGGATGCACGAGCAAGCGGGGTTCGTACGGATAGAAGAAACTGACCGTTCTATCCGTAACGTAAAACACGCGAACGTACTGAGGCCACAGCAGGTCGAAGTAGCAGTGCACTGCGAAAAGTAGAAACCTCATTTTGCAGGCAACCGCAGCTTCAGATTTGGAATATTTTACTCATACAGCGCAGAATGGCCCCGCATAGTCAAATTGCAAACCCCCCCCCCTTGCCTTGTATCCCAATCGGACAGCAAATCTTGTTCCCTTTTATCCGCAACAAGTTCTGTTCCGTTTATCCCGTTGGGATATACGGAAAATTCACCGAAGTAAACCCCCGCAAAGCCACCAACACACACGAACGAGTCGCAAAGGAAAATAATATATCCAGAAAAAAAGAATAGGCGCGATGTTTGTTTGTACGTGCCGGGGGAGGATTAGCCTGTTAGTGAGTGATAGTGAGTGAATATGATCGGTAGGCTAAACTTCTCCCAAACACGCTGCCAGCGTTCTCTTTCGTGTTTACAATTAATTGTTATTACGAAAAAAACACCAAGCAAAATAAGCGAAGTCACCAGACACCAGAACGACGTAAATCGTCGACCGCAACAGAAACGCGGCGGACAAGGAATCGTCTCTCAGTGAGTGCCCCTTTGGACCGCAGAAGATGGGGAGGTCGTTCGCTTTGCGCAGAACTCGCTGTGCTTGCATTCTACGACCCTATACATCTTATGCTGGTTACGTGGAAAAGCTAGCAAGCAACGATCACCGAGTTCGTTCGTACCCCGAACCCGATTTAGTTCTAGAAGAAGCTCCAAAGCCACTCGAAGTTGAGCTTGGCCACCCTCAAGTTTTCCTCCCCTTTCACTGGTGTCCCGATGGGAGAGAGGTTTAACCGCTTTACACGCAAGTGCAAAGGGCTGTTTCACAGTGAGCTTACCCGTGTGACTTCTGTCTGCGGTTGAATGATGATATAGCAACGTCAACGCCACGCCGCGCATTTTGCGGTGGACCTGACGGCTCTGAGGACACGTGCGAGATGTCAGAGCGAGGGACGTTTTGAGTCCTCGACGCGTCGTCGGGTTCGATCCAGAGGCACGATTGGGCCTGGTCGACGCCCTGCGAAGTCGAAGACGGACCCCGTCGCGCGCATGGTGCATCGTGCCGGCGGAGCCCGCGCACAACTTCGTTAGCGTGAGCGCCACTGCTTTTTTTTTTTACATAAGCGCCAGCTTGAAAGGAAATGCTCGACGATGCTGCCCGACAGAGAACAGAAGGGATCCAAAGTGCTGTAACTACCGAACCACGTGTTGAACGGACGTGAGGTCATGCGGGTCTTCCCCTACACGACAAATCACACAAACACAACAGGTCAAAAGTCCTGAGTGAGAAAACAACACACGGTGGTGTAAGCGAAGAACAAATCAGATTGTATTTGTATTGTATTTGCCCCTTACCTCTATATTTCCCCCCTTCCATTCGGAGTCGAAGCAGCTACGTCGAGTATTTTCTTGTGTTAACAATGCATTGTTGGTACTAAAAATTAGTAGTTGGCAGCGTACTAAAAGCAACTCACCAAATCAGGTGAAAAGCCGCTAGTGCGCACAAGCAAACGGAAGCGCCATACTAAATTTTTTGTGGTTCCTGAAGGCCCTCCTCCACTGCGGACACACGTGGTGAGGTGATTCTTCCTCGTTTTCGCGTTGCTCGGGCCATTATTTGGGCCTAAACGAGCAGTTTAGCTCGTTTAGCAGTGTCTGCAATGAAGTGTCTGCTTGGAACTGTTACGAACTCTTATGAAACGAGGAGGAATCCAACTGGCTAACACAGGGCTAACTTTGGCCCGAGTCAATCCATCTCTTCGAAACGTCTGAATGGTGAGGCCATCATTCAAAAGAAAAGGAATCCGAGAGGACCATATACTGGCCGAACCTGGGGGGTACCCCAGTGTGGGCCAGTTCGCAAAAGAGTGCATGCCGCCACAACACCAACGCCGCCAGAAGTGTGCCCACCGCGATCCTGCTTGGGCCATCAGGCGTGGACCATACACCCCACCACAACACATGGGCTTTTGACAGGGGGCCGAAACTGTGTACATATCTCTCGCCCAAGTTGAACAAAAAAAAAAAACTAGTGGAAAACATGAGAACGTGGCTAATCACCTGGGCATTCCGGTGATGGCACATCTACAGGGAGACGAAGTCCGCATACTAAAAATCTGGCGGCTTCTGCGATGAGAAAATACAAATAAGAGCGAACATTCGCGCTTAACACCAAGAACAGTCTGAATACGGTCATTCAACCACCCGCAACCACCTCACGAAGAGAAGGATTCCAGTCCTCAGGGACTGGTTCCTTACTTCACAGAGTCTTATACTCACAGAGTCTTGTACTCTCTTCTCTTTTCTGTTGTTGTATAGACACCTGCTTTGTAGGACTTGAGGAGGCTGCCAGCTGAGCAAAGATCGGCGATAAATGTGCTGCTGCCCACACGAAACACAGGTGAATCTGGGTTCAGTGGCGGGCGTAACCGTTCAACAAGGGGAGCATTTATTTTCTCTTTTTCCCCGAAGATTTCATGCTAGCATCATCAAACCGTGAATGAAAAGGCAGTGGCCTGCTCATTTTATTAGACTAAGAACGACTCTGCATGCAACCCCCCCCCCCCCAGGCATCTTGTTAAGAACCATCCATCCATCCATCAGTGCAAGCACCCCCCGCTCTTCAAACCCAAGAAACATTTTCCCCCCGTTGAGACCTGCCGGCCCTAAAACGGCACAGGACTGGTTCTCCATTGACAAACGCCTTGCTTAAGCTCGGCACCCGGTTGCTTTGGCAACCTGTCGCTTTTGTGACGCCACAAACTTCGTTTCCCGAGACGTTACCATACGGCCCAACCCCCGAACACCAAGAGAGGTACAGTTTGGAAGGGACTGCATGTCAAAGCAGGAAAAGGCATATGGAAACGCTCAGAACCGATAAAGAACAAAAAAAGTCGTAACCCAACACAGGACGAGAAGGAAGGAGCAGCACCACCAGAACCGAGAAAGAACAAAAAAAGAAGAATACTACGCACCAAACCCACCACCCACCCCAACCCGGGCTTCCTTTTTACCCCTGCAAACCCGTGAATAGGTGCTACGGGAGTATCTGGCAACCGCTGCTTAACAGTGCATGCTAATCCATGTGGTTCATGTACTTAAAAGAACTCAATGCTTAACAGTGCTCACGTGGGCGGTGTCTTCGGACAGCACCTCGTGATGTTCGCATCACAAAACAAATAAGACAGTGAAATGGTCGTTACCTGGTCGGGTTTCGCTCGCGACCGTTTCCTGAACAATCCTTCACTCAATCCGCGGTTAAATAACCTGGCCTCAGTGGTGCAAGCACCACGCGCTCTTCAAACCCAAGAAACATTTTCCCCCCAATTCCTCCATCCTTCGTCAAACCCCGCGGTTTAAAATCAAAACATGGCCTGCAAACTTAGCATAGTGGCGCAAGCACCACGCGCTCTTCATACAGAACAAACTATTCCCCCTTAATAAAAGAAGAAAACGTCCGCCGCAAATCAACATACTACTACTATGGAGTGCTCCCCGCCCCAGGCTCGCGCAAAACTCAGATCAGAGGGGGAGGGCTACCGAAACCTCGGCTGCCATCCCCAGCAGAGTGAGTTCACCGCAGCCGTGCCCACCTCGCTGACGCTTTCAGTCAGTTCCACACCAGTGTATTCCAGCCCCAGACGCAGGAGCTTTATCACCACCCGAGTTCTCAACAGAGTCCGCCGGCAGACTTCGACACATCCCGAAACAGTAGGGCCAACCCAAGCCGCATTCGCCGGCCATACATGGCGCTAACCACCACTTCACCAATTCACCGATTTTGCGTTTATTATTTTTTGACACCACTTCACCTCATCATGGCACTCACTGCTCGCCGCTTCACCACTTCATGCCGTACTGCGCTTAGCCACTTTCATCGTCATGCCTTACTTCGCCACGTCACCGCTTCACCGTGCTCCGCCATTTCACCACTTCATGCCGTACTGCGCTTAGCCACTTTCATCGTCATGCCCTACTTCGCCACGTCACCGCTTCACCGTGCTCCGCCATTTCACCACTTCATGCCGTACTGCGCTTAGCCACTTTCATCGTCATGCCTTACTTCGCCACGTCACCGCTTCACCGTGCTCCGCCATTTCACCACTTCATGCCGTACTGCGCTTAGCCACTTTCATCGTCATGCCCTACTTCGCCACGTCACCGCTTCACCGTGCTCCGCCATTTCACCACTTCATGCCGTACTGCGCTTAGCCACTTTCATCGTCATGCCTTACTTCGCCACGTCACCGCTTCACCGTGCTCCGCCATTTCACCACTTCATGCCGTACTGCGCTTAGCCACTTTCATCGTCATGCCCTACTTCGCCACGTCACCGCTTCACCGTGCTCCGCCATTTCACCACTTCATGCCGTACTGCGCTTAGCCACTTTCATCGTCATGCACGTCACCGCTTCACCGTGCTCCGCCATTTCACCACTTCATGCCGTACTGCGCTTCATGCTTTACTGCGCCAGTTCACCACTTCATACCGCACTGCGCCATTTCACTGCTTCATGCTTGTCAGCACTTCATTGTGCTGTGTCAAAATCAGAAAACACGCACGACCAAACTTTGTTTTCCGATTCCTTTGGAATCCGGTGTCCAACACCTTCCTGGTGAGCGGTTCGCTACACGCTTAGCATTCCCACGATGAAACGACACAACTGCTCGTGTACGTCCGCGTGGCTTGAACTCGTGCTTCCTCTGCATCTCCTTTCCGTCCAGTTTGGGAAGTCTCACAGTTTGAGGTCTCCACCGCCATTTGGGAACGTGCACTGCTACCTGCTCCGGACGCTATCAAGAATGGCCACAGGAGACGGGGCTTTTGTTCCGGACGAAATGCACACCACGACAACGGATGTGGGGTACGACACAAGGCCCAGCATGCGACGTGCACGACTTTCTGCTGGCCCTGTTTTCCCAGCTCAGTAGAGAGCATCGGCACAGTGATGAATGGGTGACTCCTTTCCTCCGTAAGTTCACAGCAAAGTTTCAAAGTTTGACTGCTTCAAGTGATGTAAACGTGCTGCGAAACCCGGCGATTCACTAAGTGGATGCCCTGCTCCTTGATCTTGAAGAGACGTTGGTCGGCGCCGGAGACATCTGGGCGAACAAGTGGAAGTGCATTGCGCAGACTGCGACGGACGATTGGGTTCCAAGCCAGCTACTGAAAAGCCACACACAAGGTGCTCAAACGTTGATGCTAGCGAAGGCTGACGGCCCCGGCCCCACAGAAGACAAGCTGAGGGGAATTTTTTTACATTAACTCGGATGGCACCACGGCTCGTAGATTTTTTTTTTCACCACTTCACGAGCGTCTGCTTCACCGCAAGTTAGCACCATGTATGTTCGCCGGCGGAGAGGACCCTCAAAAAAAAAGAAAGAAAATAGGAATCAACTGCCTCCGGGCGGGCAGTTCTAACAGTCTTTTGCTGTCGTCGGGAAAGAAGAAAGAAGAAGAAAAGGAAAAGGCCACTCCTGGTCCAGGAACGTGACGGTCATCCACAGCTTGCAAAGCTTGAGTCGGAGGCAGCTCAGTGCCACAACCCCGTCCGCTCTGCCCTGCGGCTGACCGTCTCGACGAGCTCGTGCTCAGCGCCAAGCCCCAAGGTGCGCCACGCCTTGATGCTTTAGTTTGGGAAATCGGTAGCCACTTGACATGTGTTGCTGTCGTCGGGAAAGAAGAAGGTCGCAAGACACCAAACTGATCGTCCTTCGGGAAAGACGGTACCACAAATAAAAAAGCTACTACTGCAAGAAACAGTCTGAAAAAAAGAAGAATACAAGAAACGCCAAAACCTTTCCGCCTGCAGTGCGCTGCTGTTTGTTCTTTGACAAGCGAACTTCATTAGGGTATGATAGCATGTCCGCTCATATGCATTCCGAACTCGCCAACAGCTACACCGCGGTACGGTTCGAACGTTAGTGAACTCAAGTTGGAGTTCGAAGCCTACGTGCGGTCGAAGATCCTTGGGATAACTTGAGCCGAGAAGGGATTGCAGATAGAGTGTACTTTGTGCTGACCATCAACGGCTTATGCTTCGCCGGCGCAGGGGCCCCCACTCTCCCTCCGGCTGCGGCTGCGAAAGCCGCGCCGGGGCTCCGAAACGCGTCTACGGAAGGACTGGCGGCCACCGCCTGGGGGACCGGACGATCTTGTAGTTTCATATTCATACATTCATCCTTTTGCTCACCTTTCGTGTTCTGTGCCAGCACTGTCCGAAGAATAAATGAATGCGCGTCGCTCTACGGCCTGAGGGCTCTTAGAGCACTCTCATTTTGTTTTTCTTTACATAAGCGCCAGCTTGAAAGGAAATGCTCGACGATGCTGCCCGACAAAGAACAGAAGGGATCCCAAGTGCTGTAACTACCGAACCACGTGTTGAACGGACGTGAAAGCTAATGCGGGTCTATCCCTACACGACAAATCACACAAACACAACAGGTCAAAGTCCTGAGAGAGAAAACAACACACGGTGGTGTAAGCGAAGAACAAATCAGATTGTGCTTGTATTGTATTTGCCCCTTACCTCTGTATTTTCCTCCCTTCCATTCGGAGTCGAAGCAGCTACGTCGAGTATTTTCTCGGCAATGTGCGCAGCAGGAGAAGAACTACGAACAGAAACAGTCTAGGAACAAAATGCCCAATAACTGCCCGCAAGCCTATGGTCAACCGCAGGCCTTTTTTATACGGCCTTTTTTTTTTTGTTGACCAGTCACCATGGTCCGGGCATGCAAGAAGCTTTTGCAGGAAAAAACACTGAAAAGTAAGTCTCTTGGCAAAAGCCCGTCCAACATTTCTTTTCCGTCTACCGGTACTGAAAGCACAAAAAGTATTCACTCCAAAAAATATTCCGGCAAACCTACGAACTTCTTCTTCGCGCCACAGGGCATGGAATCCACAAACCGCACCGTATTACCATCTTCTATCCCCCTGTAGGTGGTATGGTAGAGTGTATGTCTGCACACCACAGCAAGTGCATACTGTGTATACATGGTGCTCAGGACCTGATGCCGATAACCTTGAGGATACCACTTCTGGTACCACTTATGAAGCCGGTATCAACGCTCCGCGCACACCGTGTACACGTATCGCCTACACAGCATACCACCTGCAGATTTAGACCGTTACTATGGGGTGGTTTTCGGTGCCGTTTTCGTCGATGTAGCGCGCCGAATGAAGTTGGGAACGAACAGGCTCGTTTCCTTCATTTGGGATTGTCGGCGGCAAGGATACTTCACTGGGTTCGCCCCCGCTAGACATAGGGGTCAAACGATTCGCATGCGATAATAATTATCGCATTATCGCATATAATCGGCGTGCGATAATATGCGATAGTCCACAGTACTGGATTCGCCCAGGTTTTAAGCGTGCGATAATGCGAATGAAAATGCGATATTTGGCGCCAAAACCCCGAATGCGATAATATGCGATAATGCGAATCGTTTGACCACTATGGCTGGAGGGGACAAGTCCGCTGATGCAGCCCCTTGTCGATACAACCCAACGACTGCAACACACGCGCACAATGCCGGACGTTAGCGTCTGTCAAGTGCCCGCGTGGTACAGCGCCGTGTCAAGGTAAGATAAGAGGCATTGACTCACTCAGTCAAGGGACAACATCACCAATGCAGCAACAGCAGAATGCCCGATGGTGGTGCCCCTCTTCATTACCAATGCTCGGGCGCTGACGCAAATGTGCCAGAGACAAACAAAAAGGGATTCTCACGCCCAAGCTCCCCTTCAATAAAATCCGCGGTTAAAAAAGCCTGGCCATAGTGGTGCCAGCACCACGCGCTGCATACCCAAGAAACATTTCCCCCCGTCCTTCCAATCAGGACGGGACGCTGAGTTTTTTAACTGGTTGCTCAGACACGGTTGTAGGGGCCTCCTCCCCGTGACGGATTCGCCTGTGCTCTGGTAGTGGCTGTGACGAGCTACCAACAGCCGCCTGACAAACCAGACTCTCCTGTCTGCTGTCTGCAGACACTCATGGTCCGCGGCCATCGTTGTGTCATTAAAACGGCGATCCCACCTCCAAACCCCCAGCAACACCACCCCTCATAAGCCTCGCGACATGCTAGTCCCGTCGCAAACGACAAGCAAGAAATTGCTTGAAGCAACCAACAGCCGAGTTAAGCCGTCTCTCCCACTTGGGAAGATCGAGAAGCCTCGTTCAGTACTCTTCCAACCTTTGATACTGGTCACTTCGCACCACACACGCACACCCAACGTACAAATGCACAGGGGCAGCATTGTCCCGTGCATCTCATTTCCTTTCGTGGCGTCACCTTCCCGAGTGAGCGCGTGTACGCTACCCGTGAACGGGGCGGCCCGTCAAAACAAACGCATATCCTGGGTTACCCAGAATTGATTTTTACACACCCACCTAGCGAGCTTGCTTGAGCGCCTTCGGCGCGTCAAGTTGGAATCCTTACGTTTCTGAGCGAACTCCTCGTGCCCGCTTGCCAAAAGCGAGGTTGGACCGGTAACGCAAAAACCGAAACACGCAGGCCCCACCGTTTGCCCCCTTTTTTTGTACTCCCTTCTTCGCGAAACAGTTCCCGGGAATAGCGAAAGAAACAGAAGGAATTCCAACACGCACACTCAACACACACACACACACACGCACACACGCACACTGTACCAGAAAATAGCTCGACCCCAAACGACCCTCGAGGCCTGCACAATGGGACCTCTAAGCACGCGTGCTCACGGCCAACTACGAGGCTCCACGTGCGGAGTTACGGACCCGAAGCAGACTTGGCGAGAACCCGGGCGACGCGACGCGACGCTCTGGCAAGTTACAGATGACTTCGCAGCGCGCAACGCCACCCCGTTATGAAAAGTGTATGCGAGCAGGTCTGCTGCCAAGAGCCCAGCGGAAAGGCAGCAGAGGGGGCATCCTGGCTCAAGCATGAGATGAAGCCTATCCCGGTACAGTAAAGCTTATCCTCTTCCCCTCGCCCACCGACCACATGCAGCCGAACCTCACAAAACAAACAAAATGTCGAAAGACACCAATCCGTACGTCCCATGGGATCGTCGGAACAACGAATAGAAGTCGTCGGAAGCACATTAAAGATCGTAATACAACCTTGCGCTACGTGTATTAAAGGCTAGACGCGAACAGCGTGTTTTGGCTGTTATAACCTGCATACACCGGGTACAAGAAGTCGATCATTGGATTCCTGCACGCACAAACGAATGGCATCAAAGATGCATGCAAGGCGGCGTTTTGCCTACAGTGCAGTCATCGCTGCACCTCGTGACCGTATGAATCGTGCCAGTCGTGTTTGCTGTTTCACCCCCTGCCCGATCGAACGTCGTCGAGCCTTGTGGTTTGGATTAGAATGCAAATAATTTGTGGCAAGAACCTGCATCAGCCTTGTTGAACGTTGTGAGGCTTTTTACAATCTTGCAGGTTGCCGCACGTTTTATTGTGCAGGCGAAAAAGCCGTGTTCTGGTGGTTCATCAGAATTTCCCAACCTGGAATAAAACACGATAAATACAAGTGCGAAACGATCAACCGGCTCCCAGAAAAAAGCAACAAGAGCAAAAGGTCGAAATACACCAATATGTACGTCCCGCAGGATCGTCGGAACATCGGAACACAAAACGCAGCACCTGTCTTTGTACTAACAATCTTGCGGGTTGCCCTTCAATGTATTGTGCAGGCTAAAAAGATGCAAGCAGCGTGTTTTGGTGGTTGATCAGAGTTCCTCACCTGAAAATGATACAGGGTAAATACAACAGCACGCACAACAAATATGCAAATCTTGAAGGGAATAGTTGATCGGATCTCTGAGTGATCAGCCGGACCTCCTCCCCCTCTCGTAAGAAACAGCGACGAATATAGTAGTATCTAGTTATCAGCCCTCTTTTTTCTGCTAAACGAGCGCCACGTGGGGGGTGAAGTGAACGGATTCATCCCTTCCTTCAGCACCAAAAGTCCAGGAATACCGGTATTCCCAGCAATAGAGAGCAAAAGACGCATAAAAGGAGAGAATAGCCGTAAAAGGAACAAAAAGAAAGTTTACCACGATTACCATTTCTATCCGTTCTGTGTAGAGCCGCCGCTCAACTGTTCGGGCAGACCTTTTCGAGACTTGCGATCAAAAAGTTGCCCGCAAGAAGCCAGGGCGAGTGGCGAATCGCGAAAGTTTGAATTGACGATTTGGTCGCTGTGTAGTGCCAACTTCTGGCTGGAGACGTGCAGGGTGTTGTTAGCTCCCGTCCGCGTCTGCGACGCATTGTAGCGCCGCCAGGTAGCGCCGCCAGCTCTAGTAAGGGATTGCATGCGTACTATCGTCCCTCGGGACTACTGACAGGCCTTCAACTACCCTGAGCAGCGCACTGTGCACGCGTTGCCATCAGCCGTGCTTGCGCACCAGGACGGGGACCACAGCACGGAGGTTGCGACAACTCCGATTTAGATCCCCGCCACCAGCTTAGGTAGAGAGGCAGGGGCTTCACTAGAGTGGTATTCTTCGTTGCGACACTACAACAACCCCCGGATCCCTCAAGCGAACTTTCAGTCCAAAAAACGCTAAAAACGTACCTGTTGGCGACGTCCAAATCGCAAACGTTGGGCTTCTCGCAGGAGTTGAAATCAAACAGTACGGCGATCGCGGAAACCCTAGGCTCGAGATGAAAGATAGAAGCAAGAGTGACCCAGGTTTCGCAGTACTTTGTAGAGTTGTTAACCAACCTCTTCGTGCCCTGACTGCCTCGCATGTTAAGGAGACTTGAAAACCGACATCTTAACGCTTAGAAAGTCTAAAGAAACTGAGAACTTTGAAGTCTGAAAAAAGGCGAAAGCATGATGCTCTTATCAAACTGAGTCGAAAGGCAGTGCAGCTGCTTGCTCCGACACGGGCACCCCTGCAGGCCCCCCTCCCCCATGCCCAAAAACTAAGATTATTCCCGAGCGTTCTCACAATCCCCATTATTGTCCATCACTCTAACAGCACTCAGACGAGGAGCCCCAGAGGGACTTACTCTTCCCCCCGAGTTCTCAAGGCCCACCCTTTAAATGAACCAAAAATGAGAAGATAACCGGAAAAAGAAGAAAAATGGGTAAAAACGAAGTATAAAGATAAGAAACAGTCTATAAAGATAAATAGGCACAAGAAACAGTCCAAAAGGAAAACCAGGGAGAAAAAGGAAAAAAAGATCGATTCAGCAAATCTGAAGCTAATTTCCCTGATTCAGTCTACGAATAAAGAAGGGAAAAACTACTCTTGCTTCGGTTCCGACGGTTCTCTCTCTCCCTTGCACCCTTCCTCTTTTATCTGAGTACCCGCAATCTTGCGGGTCGTCTCGCGATGTATCGCGATGGCTACAACGGTGTAGACACCGGTGTTTTGATACCGAAGTTGGAATAATGTTGAACTGGACTATAGCTGGAACGGGTAAATGACACACCGGGTAAAACCTGGGGTACCCGAGGGGTGTCCCAGGTAGTCTCCCGCGTGACTGCACCAGTGGTTAGCTTCCTATGACAGCGGCATCTAGGGTTCGAGCTGAGTATTGAGCACCCGAAGGCGCGGGCAAGTGATGGCTACAACGATGGAGACACCTGTGTCTTGGTAATTGATGATGAGTGCTCCTGGGGGTAAATTTCCCTTATATCCCACCCCAAATCAAGACGTTTCCAACATCGTTTTCATTCCGTGTATAACCCACTCAAAGCAAATTTGTGCCCTCATATCCCAGTTTGTAGGCGATAGACAGGCAGCTTCCGAGGCGCAGCACAACAAGTGCGCTTGTGTGAATCCCGGAGGTCAATACGACTTCTGACACAGCACACCAAATGCACATGTCCGCCTGACAGACGAGCAGCTTCAGACACCTGGCTTTGTACGTTGCATCATACTTCTGCCCCAACAACCTTAGATTCCCTCCTTTTTTGGCACCGTCTCATGTGGCTACCTACCCAATAGCCATTCCTCTCCACTTTTCCAAAACGAACACGAACCCAACCCCAACTGGTGTTTTGGTACCAAAATTGGAATAATGTTGAACTGGACTATAGCTGGAACGGGCAAATGACACACCGGGTAAAACCTGGGGTACCCGAGGGGTGTCCCAGGTAGTCTCCCGCGTGACTGCACCAGTGGTTAGCTTCCTATGCCAGCGGCATCTAGGGTTCGAGCTGAGTATCGAGCACCCGAAGGCGCGGGCAAGTGATGGCTGCAACGATGGAGACACCTGTGTCTTGGAAATTGATGATGAGTGCTCCTGGGGGTAAAATTTCCCTTATATCCCACCCCAAACCAAGACGTTTCCAACATCGTTTTCATTCCGTGTATAACCCACTCAAAGCAAATTTGTGCCCTCATATCCCAGTTTGTAGGCGATAGACAGGCAGCTTCCGAGGCGCAGCACAACAAGTGCGCTTGTGTGAATCTCGGAGGTCAATACGACTTCTGACACAGCACACCAAATGCACATGTCCGCCTGACAAACGAGCAGCTTCAGACACCTGGCTTTGTACGTTGCCATCATACTTCTGCCCCAACAACAACCTTAGATTCCCTCCTTTTTGGCACCGTCTCATGTAACTACCACGATAGCCATTCCTCTCCACTTTTCCAAAACGAGCACGAACCCAACCCCAACTGGTGTTTTGGTACCAAAATTGGAATAATGTTGAACTGGACTAAAGCTGGAACGGGTAAATGACACACCGGGTAAAATCGGACACCCGGGGGGTGTCCCAGGTAGTCACCTGCGTGACTGCACCAGTGGTGCTCCTGCAGCTTCCCATGCCAGCGGCATCTAGGGGTCGAGCTGAGTATTGAGCACCCGAAGGCGCGGGCAAGCAGCAGGGTCGTGATATTCTGCAAAGTACGCAAAGTCGCAACAACCCCTCGAAAAAAAAAAAAAAAAATGCCGAACCGGGTAAAACCTGGTCCCCCAGAAGCTCGCGGCGCTCTGCGGCAGCTCCCGCGCCAACGCGCCGTACGGCGCGAAGCGCGAGAACAAACGCGCTTGTGAGCCGAGGAGACAGATGAGCAACTTCAGACACACAGCATCGTACATTGTCAAAACATTTCTGCCCCAACCCTAGACTAAGATTCCCTATGACCAGCCATTTTCCCGTCGTTCATAAACAAACACGAACCCAACCAAACCCCACAAGGGCCGTATCTCCCGCTGAAAAGAAAGAAAGAAAGACAAAGTGGCACACCCAAAAGTCTATAAAAGACTCAGTCTAGACATGTAGGTAGCTTTGCAGCGGCTGCTTGTCGTCGCAGGCCTGGCGGTCACAGCGGCGTCGGGGGAAGGGGCCAGGCACCCGCGCTGCGGCGGGACAAGGAAGACAGCAAGTTCGGCGCGGAAGAGCGCCGCCGCGGCGTTCGCGCTGCTGCTGGTCGTCGTCGTGATCGTGTGCAGGGACACCCAGAAGCTCGCGGCGCTCTGCGGCAGCTCCCGCGCCAACGCGCCGTACGGCGCGAAGCGCGAGAACAAACGCGCTTGCGAGCCTAGGAAACAGATAAACAACTTCAGACACACGGCATCGTACTTTGTCATAACATTTCTGCCCCAACACCAAACTAAGATTCCCTATGACCAGCCATTTCCTTTCCGCCGTTCTTTAACAAACACGAACCCAACCACCCCACAAGGGCCGTATCTCCCATCGAAAAGAAAGAAAGAAAGGCAAAGCGGCACACCCAGAAGTGTAAAAGACCCAGTCTACAAACATGCAGGGGGCTTTGCAGCGGCTGCTTGTGGTCGCGAGCCTGGCGGTCGCAGCGGCGTCGGGGGAAGAGGGCCAGGCGCCCGTGATCCAGGTCCCCGCGCTGCGGCGGGACAAGAGAGGCAGCAAGTTCGGCGCGGAAGAGCTCGCGGGCGTGTGCGCCGCCGCGGCGTTCGCGCTGCTGCTGGTCGTCGTCGTGTTCGCGTGCCGGGACCCACAGAAGCTCGCGGCGCTCTGCGGCAGCTCCCGCGCCAACGCGCCGTACGGCGCGAAGCGCGAGAACGTGAACGAGTCGCTCCCCGACCTCCCGGCCGGGCCGCACGACGGCATCGCAGCCGCCCCCGAGCACTTTTACTGCCCCATCACCCAGTCTGTCATGGCAGACCCCGTCTCCTGCGGCGCGGACCGCCGCCACAACTTCGAGCGCACCCACCTCGAGCGGTTCTTCCTGGTGTCCCAAGACAAGCCGCGCTGCCCCGTCTGCCGGGCGCCGATGCAAGCGAAGCGCCTGAAGCCGAATGCGCCCCTCCGCGACGAAATCGCGGCGTGGCTGCGGGTGAACAGAGGACGCCGGGCGAACCCGATTTTGCCGGCTCCGACCGAACCTTGCAGCCCTACCGACACCGACGCACCGCCCGACTCCGTTGCCATTGTCGTGGAGCCGGAGGCGGAGCCGGACCCGTCCCTCGGAGCGGCGGACGCTGCGGCTGGCGCGCCGCCAAACTCGTCCCTCGAGCGCAGCGAATCGAGCGTGGAGCCTGAGCTGATCTCCGCGCCGCCGCTCCTCGGGCTGACCGTCACACGGTGCGACTACGTCGAGTTCAGGGCCCCCGACGAGTGCCTAGAGCAGCGGTCCTCGTTGGAAGGGCGACGGCGGGCGGCGGAACAAGCCACCGGGTCCGGCCAGACTGCGTAGCGACCCTCCCCGAACGGAGACCCGAGAACACACCGAACCCCTGCAAACCCAACACAAATGAAAACGCTTTTTTTGAAAGGAGGGCGGTCTTTGTGCCTATTCTCGATGCTTTGTCAGGAGTTCTGATGTCTCTCAAAACAGCGCTCCTTAGGCTGAACAAGACCGCTGTGGTGCGCGCCGCGGGCGCCGTCGGACTCGTCCCTCGAGCGCAGCGAATCGAGCGTGGAGCCTGAGCTGATCTCCACGCCGCCGCTCCTCGGGCTGACCGTCACACGGTGCGACTACGTCGAGTTCAGGGCCCCCGACGAGTGCCTAGAGCAGCGGTCCTCGTTCGAAGGGCGACGGCGGGCGGCGGAACAAGCCACCGGGTCCGGCCAGACTGCGTAGCGACCCTCCCCGAACGGAGACCCGAGAACACACCGAACCCCTGCAAACCCAACACAAATGAAAACGCTTTTTTTGAAAGGAGGGCGGTCTTTGTGCCTATTCTCGATGCTTTGTCAGGAGTTCTGATGTCTCTCAAAACAGCGCTCCTTAGGCTGAACAAGACCGCTGTGGTGCGCGCCGCGGGCGCCGTCGGACTCGTCCCTCGAGCGCAGCGAATCGAGCGTGGAGCCTGAGCTGATCTCCACGCCGC
This sequence comes from Diplonema papillatum, assembly GCA_030068145.1. NCBI lineage: Eukaryota > Euglenozoa > Diplonemea > Diplonemida > Diplonemidae > Diplonema > Diplonema papillatum. Next base: position 73,287 of record JAPJBO010000301.1, read on the forward strand.
CGCTCCTCGGGCTGACCGTCACACGATGCGACTACGTCGAGTTCAGCGCCCCCGACGAGGGCCTAGAGCAACGGTCCTCGTTCGAAGGGCGGCGGCGGGCGGCGGAACAAGGCGCAGGGTCCGGCCAGACTGCGTAGCGACCCCCCCCCCCCATACGGCCCAACCCCCGAACACCAAGAGAGGTACAGTTTGGAAGGGACTGCATGTCAAAGCAGGAAAAGGCATATGGAAACGCTCAGAACCGATAAAGAACAAAAAAAGTCGTAACCCAACACAGGACGAGAAGGAAGGAGCAGCACCACCAGAACCGAGAAAGAACAAAAAAAGAAGAATACTACGCACCAAACCCACCACCCTCCCCAACCCGGGCTTCCTTTTTACCCCTGCAAACCCGTGAATAGGTGCTACGGGAGTATCTGGCAACCGCTGCTTAACAGTGCTCACGTGGGCGGTGTCTTCGGACAGCACCTCGTGATGTTCGCATCACAAAACAAAGAAGACAGTGAAATGGTCGTTACCTGGTCGGGTTTCGCTCGCGACCGTTTCCTGAACAATCCTTCACTAAATCCGCGGTTAAATAACCTGGCCTCAGTGGTGCAAGCACCACGCGCTCTTCAAACCCAAGAAACATTTTCCCCCCGAACGGAGACCCCAGCACACACCGAACCCCTTCAAACCCAACACAATGAGAACGCTTTGAAAGGAGGGCGGTCTTTGTGCCTATTCTCGATGCTTTGTCAGGAGTTCTGATGTCTCTCAAAACAGCGCTCCTTGGGCTGAACAAGACCGCTGTGGTGCGCGCCGCGAGCGCACTCGGACTCGCGCAGTGAATCAAGCGTGGAGCCTGCGTTCTCCACGCCGCCGGTCCTCTGGCTGACCGTCACAAGGTGCGACTAAGTCGAGTTCAGCGCCTCCCGGCGAACACCAGCAGCGGCTCTCGTTCGAAGGGCGGCGGCCGCGGCGGAACAAGGCGCGGGATCCCGCCAGACTGCGTAGCGACCCTCCCCGAACGGAGACCCGAGAACACACCGAACCCCTGCAAACCCAACACAAATGAAAACGCTTTTTTTGAAAGGAGGGCGGTCTTTGTGCCTATTCTCGATGCTTTGCCAGGAGTTCTGATGTCCCTCAAAACAGCGCTCCTTGGGCTGAACAAGACCGCTGTGGTGCGCGCCGCGGGCGCCGTCGGACTCGTCCTCCGAGCGCAGCGAATCGTGGAGCCTGAGCTGGTCTCCACGCCGCCGCTCCTCTGGCTGACCGTCACAAGGTGCGACTACGTCGAGTTCAGCGCCCCCCGGCGAACACCAGCAGCGGCTCTCGTTCGAAGGGCGGCGGCGAACGGCGGCCGCGGCGGAACAAGGCGCGGGATCCCGCCAGACTGCGTAGCGTACCCCCCCCCCGAACGGAGACCCGAGAACCCACCGAACCCCTGCAAACCCAACACAAATGAAAACGCTTTTTTTGAAAGGAGGGCGGCCTCTGTGCCTGTTCTCGATGTTTCGTCAGGAGTTCTGGTGTCTCTCAAAACAGCGCTCCTTGGGCTGAACAAGACCGCTGTGGTGCGCGCCCCCGCGTCGGACTCGTCCTCCGTGGAGCCTGAGCTGGTCTCCACGCCGCCGCTCCTCTGGCTGACTGTCACAAGGCGCCACTACGTCGAGTTCAGCGCCCCCCGGCGAACACCAGCAGCGGCCCTCGTTCGCAGGGCGGCGTCGAGCGGCGGCCGCGGCGGAACAAGGCGCCAGATCGGGCCAGACTGCGTAGAGACTCGCCCGCCCCCCCCCTCCCGAACGGAAACTAGAACCCACCGAACCCCTTCCAACCCAACAGAATGAACCGCTTGAAACGAGGGCGGCCTGGTGGTTATTCTCGATGCCTCGCATCGAAGAATCAAAAAGCAACGCCGCCACCAACACTTGGCTGCCGCGAGCCGGTTGTCGGAAATTCTTCTGGCACCTACCCCCCCCGGCGCACGCGAACAGCCGCCTGACAAACCGGACTCACACCGCTGTTCTGTCTGCAGACACTCAGGTTCCGCGCTTGTGATGGTCCGCCTTGTGTGTCCGTGGCTTGAAGGACCGAACCACGGCGCAGATGGGACCAGTATGGTGTTGAGCACGCATCCATTCCAAGCACGTTCTTGCAATCCCCCCGCGCTCGAGGTGGCCACGCCGAACGGTTCTTCTGCACTGCAGTACCCACGCCGCCTCCGTAGCCACCCTCTCCGCTGCACGGTGAACTCCAGCAACTTTTGCTCGAGCTGAAGTCCGGCCTCAAGTGCGGGTGTGACCACACCCGAAATAGGGTGTGCAGACTCTATTGCACGGTGAACTCCAGCAACTTTTGCTCGAGCTAAAGTCCGGCCTCAAGTGCGGGATGTGACCACACCCGGAAATAGGGTGTGCACACTCTATTGCACGGTGAACTCCAGCAACTTTTGCTCGAGCTAAAGTCCGGCCTCAAGTGCGGGATGTGACCACACCCGGAAATAGGGTGTGCACACTCTATTGCACGGTGAACTCCAGCAACTTTTGCTCGAGCTAAAGTCCGGCCTCAAGTGCGGGATGTGACCACACCCGGAAATAGGGTGTGCACACTCTATTGCACGGTGAACTCCAGCAACTTTTGCTCGAGCTGAAGTCCGGCCTCAAGTGCGGGTGTGACCACACCCGAAATAGGGTGTGCACACCCTACTGCACGGTGAACTCCAGCAACTTTTGCTCGAGCTGAAGTCCGGCCTCGAGTGCGGGTGTGACCACACCCGGCAATAGGGTGTGCACACCCTATTTTCGCACCCTATTTGCGGGTGTGGTATAGTCCTCTGACAGAGCGAGCCGATGCCTCTCATCTCACCTTTAAAACACGGCTGAGTCACGCATGCTCTTGACAGACGCTAGCGTCCGACATTTCGCACGCGCGTCGCAGTCGTTGGGAGGGGTTTCATCGGACACTCGGATGAGCTTCGTTACTTCACTGCCGCAGGTTCCCCCCTGCCCTGGGAGGTCCGCTTGGCTGCCTTCGGGTTGCGGTTCCGCCCGCGGAACCACACCCGGAAATACGGTATTTCGCACCCTGTTTGCGGGTGTGGCACACCCGCTTTTGGAGAGTCTGGTTTCGCTCGAGCAAAAGTTGCTCGAGTTCACCGAGTAAAGAAGCGGAAGACCCCCCCTCTCCCTGCAAGCCGGCTACGCTCGGCTGTTGACGGCATGGGACCGGGACAATCAGTTTCATCACAGAAAGAAGAAAGAGGTAGAGTACTCCGGCCTCTTCAAGTTTATGCTGAACACGGGAATCAAGAGTTAAGCGGGCCCAGCCACAGCAACACACAGCCGATGGCGTGAAATAGGGCGGGATATCGGGTCGTCATTTGATTCTGCCAGGGTATTAATAAGGGCCGGGTTCCCGGATTTCCAAAACCGGGGTTGACCTACAGCCGGTCTTGCAAAGAAAAAAAACTGAGAATTGCCCCAGCCCGGAACCGGGTTGTGCGCGGAAGATGACGGCAAAACCCGGGACAACCGGGAACATGTAAACCGGAAAGACATATATGCACCTAACTCAACTAAACGTCAGGGTTCTCCCGCAACCGTGAGCAGCACAAACTCAAGAGGTCGAAGCCGTCTCTCTGCTATACTTGCAAACCTTCACGAGTAAACAATAAATAGCCAATATCCAAAAGAGCACGAGCAGAGACGGTGATACGGAGACAGACGGTCAGCCACCAACTGAGGAGGGCCTATACGGTGTGCGGATAGTGGCCGAAACCACCAACGATCAAGTCTAACTGACACGTTTCCACACCGATCCTCTTACCTCGTGCTGCCACCACCTTTAAGATCACGCTGCGCAAATGCATATAGTCACCCGGGGACCTGCAGCATAATGAGGCAGTCTAATCATGGCCCCCTTTTTATGTTTTTGTCAACAGCTCAGGCACCCAACGATTTGCCGCAGCCAAAGTTCTGCAGACGCCCGCAAAGTTGCAAAAAAAAAAAAAGAAATCGAACCCCAACATGTCGTAACGATGTTGCGCTCCTGCAGAAAGCAGCTTTGACCAGCAGCTCGCGCCAGGAGGGGCAGAACCAGCCAAAAAGCTTTCCACGATGGTCACCCGAAGACCCTAACCCCCAGATCCTCAAGCAAACTTCTATTCTGCAAAAAAAGTTGCTAGCGAAAGAGTAAGTGGTAAACGTGAGCCTTCACGTTAGAATAGTTCGCCAGGAACTAAGCAACAAGAAGAACGGCATACATAGAACGCAGCTGAAATACCAATTCGGAACAAAGCATCGGCGTTGATACAAACGGACCTTCGGCACGCACGTTTGCGGCAGCCATTGTTGCTCCGACCCTACCCGCGAAATGGGCAGTCTCAACGCAGATTGCAGCATACGGCAGCAATACAATTTTCGCTGAATGACAACACAGTTGGCCCCTCCCAGTAGGAGAAAAGTGCTGCACACCGGAGTCAAGCCTCAGAAGCTGGTGACAAGGAGGGTGCGCCTGGAGTACCCGAACGGTGCCTGTGCTACAAACGTCTAAACGTATACTGGAAAAGTGTATGTGTTTCGTGCTTAATACCAGTAGCTTTCGTTCCAGCACAGAGGCTGGACTCCACCGTGTAGAACTCACTTTCCTCTGTCTGCAAACACTTAGGCTCCGCGCTGATACCCAATGTGTTCGTGGTCTTTAAAATAACGTAAAGAACCGAAACACGGCGCAGACGGTGTGGTGTTGAGAACAATTACGATTTGCAACCCTTCCCCGTGGCAAAGAAGTCGTCGACAAAAAAAAAAAAAAAAGAAAGAGAAGAAAACACAGCTCTGTATTCCCTCAAAGAAGACCTAACCCCCGGATCCTCAAGCAAACTTCTACTCTGCAAAAAAAGTTGCTAGCGAAAGAGTAAGTGGTAAACGTGAGCCTTCACGTTAGAATAGTTCGCCAGGAACTAAGCAACAAGAAGAACGGCATACATAGAACGCAGCTGAAATACCAATTCGGAACAAAGCATCAGCGTTGATACAAACGGACCTTCGGCACGCACGTTTGCGGCAGCCATTGTTGCTCCGACCCTACCCGCGAAATGGGCAGTCTCAACGCAGATTGCAGCATACGGCAGCAATACAATTTTCGCTGAATGACAACACAGTTGGCCCCTCCCAGTAGGAGAAAAGTGCTGCACACCGGAGTCAAGCCTCAGAAGCTGGTGACAAGGAGGGTGCGCCTGGAGTACCCGAACGGTGCCTGTGCTACAAACGTCTAAACGTATACTGGAAAAGTGTATGTGTTTCGTGCTTAATACCAGTAGCTTTCGTTCCAGCACAGAGGCTGGACTCCACCGTGTAGAACTCACTTTCCTCTGTCTGCAAACACTTAGGCTCCGCGCTGATACCCAATGTGTTCGTGGTCTTTAAAATAACGTAAAGAACCGAAACACGGCGCAGACGGTGTGGTGTTGAGAACAATTACGATTTGCAACCCTTCCCCGTGGCAAAGAAGTCGTCGACAAAAAAAAAAAAAAAAGAAAGAGAAGAAAACACAGCTCTGTATTCCCTCAAAGAAGACCTAACCCCCGGATCCTCAAGCAAACTTCTACTCTGCAAAAAAAGTTGCTAGCGAAAGAGTAAGTGGTAAACGTGAGCCTTCACGTTAGAATAGTTCGCCAGGAACTAAGCAACAAGAAGAACGGCATACATAGAACGCAGCTGAAATACCAATTCGGAACAAAGCATCAGCGTTGATACAAACGGACCTTCGGCACGCACGTTTGCGGCAGCCATTGTTGCTCCGACCCTACCCGCGAAATGGGCAGTCTCAACGCAGATTGCAGCATACGGCAGCAATACAATTTTCGCTGAATGACAACACAGTTGGCCCCTCCCAGTAGGAGAAAAGTGCTGCACACCGGAGTCAAGCCTCAGAAGCTGGTGACAAGGAGGGTGCGCCTGGAGTACCCGAACGGTGCCTGTGCTACAAACGTCTAAACGTATACTGGAAAAGTGTATGTGTTTCGTGCTTAATACCAGTAGCTTTCGTTCCAGCACAGAGGCTGGACTCCACCGTGTAGAACTCACTTTCCTCTGTTTGCAAACACTTAGGCTCCGCGCTGATACCCAATGTGTTCGTGGTCTTTAAAATAACGTAAAGAACCGAAACACGGCGCAGACGGTGTGGTGTTGAGAACAATTGCGATTTGCAACCCTTCCCCGTGGCAAAGAAGTCGTCGACAAAAAAAAAAAAAGAAAGAGAAGAAAACACAGCTCTGTATTCCCTCAAAGAAGACCTTGAGAATAGATGCCTCGATGCTGGATTCTGCCCCAACACTAAACTAAAGGTCCCCCACACTCCCACATCGCTACCCACGAATGCAGAACCGGGTTCCAAGCACACACTCTTCCTCGGGGCGCGGCAGTTTTTTATGCTGGGAAGACAGGTGCTTTGCGCAACCGCTCCCCCAGCACGCACACAGTGGCGTCCAGCCTCAGAAGCTGGAGAGCTGGTCTGTAACATCCGCTCGTAGGCCGTCACACCAACGACTTGTGTGGCAGACAGCTTGATCGCTTCGCTGGTACTGCGTCATCAACATGTCGGTGGTGCCGCCTTTCGACCGGATGTGGATCTGCTCGTCCGCAGCCTGTGACGCAGCTTGCGAACACTCTGGGAGCACGCCGCTTCCATGTCCGTAGTTCCGCCTATCTTCAGGATCCATGTGGCACACAGCTACGACACACTACGTGGATGATATGGTATGCTATCAGCAGCTAGCACTGCATCCACTAGCCCACAGAGCAGTACGTAGTATCCTCTACGGGCTGCAGGATCCGCTGCTCTCAGCATCTGTGTCTCCAGTTTCCGAGGCTCCACGCGTGCAGTGCTGCCGAGCCTTGTCATTTCTGCGCAGGACCACTCCGAGGACCTTGGCAAACTCCAGCTTCTAGCCTTGCCTCCTGCTCAGTGAAATTCAATCAGCAACCAACGCTCACAACTCACCCCCACCGCAGCACTCCAGCTCATCTCCCCCTCCCCCCGGCACTGAGATTCCCCCCTTTTCCAACCTTTCCAATTCCCTCCAAGCTAGACCATTATACAACGTCCCCCCGGCACTGAGATTCCCCCCTTCGTTCTCTCCAGTCACGGGTGGTCCTGGCTGAGCTACAAACAGCCTGGACCAACCAGACTCACACCGCTGTCCTGTCTGCAGGCACTCACGTTCTGCGCTGATGATGCCGTTTTATTCGAGTGGCTCGAATGAGCGCAAGCAAGCCCGACACGGTGCGATTGAAGAGGCAGTCTTAGTGACTCGTGCAAGCCAGCACCACAGATATTCTGCATTCTTACCTGAAACTACCAAGGTGTACCACGTCCCTCTCAGGGAAGGACGGGCAGGTTATTGAAGGCATGCAAAAAGCAAGTATACTGATATTCGCTTCGGCCAAGGAAGTCGTACCGCATTCTTGTTGCCTCCGTTCGGCCTTTGCAAAAAGACGCCTGTCAACAGTCATGTTTGGTGGCTCTGCGTCATTTCGGCTAGAATGCAAAATAATCTGTAGCAATGTTCTGCATCAGTGCGGGCGAAGAAGAGCGGAACATATGTGAGGGATAATTCCCCACGATCCAACAATCCAACCCCCCACCCTCTCATCCCTAGTGCGCAGAAAATTGGAAAACGAACAGAAGGGGCCAAAGCTCTGCCTTCGCTCGTAGAAGCCTTGATGCTAGCATCGGGCATAGTTACTGCGATACGGGCAGAGTTTTGCTCAACGCCAAACCAACGTTTTCCACGTTTCTGCACGTCTTCCCTCCCCTCCGGCCATGCCTTCATGCCATCCGCTCGTACGGCTCCGCGTCAAGAGCTCTGCGCGGTTCACCATGGTGCACTATTAGAATACTATCTCCTTCCCTCTCCCTCGCAGTCCAACCAGGGCATCAGCTTCTGTGCAGATTCTGGGAATCTGGGGCTCCGTGTACCGTCTCGTCTCCCGGAGGGCGGTGCCTATCGGACCTTCCCCTATGACCCAACTAATCTAGAACATTTCTTGCTTTCGCCAGAGGCCTGCGACCAGGTCTTATCGCGGATTCTTGAGTACCGCAGAAGCTATCCTTTTTATTATTATTATTACCTACCCCCCCTCGTGCATAAGATGGATAGCCAAACCCCCTTGATTAAGATGGATACCGGGCGAGAATGCCAATCCATCTTAAACACGGGGGTGAGGTACCCCGTGTAAGGTGACTACACTGTAGTCTACAGTGCCCCCATGTTTAAGATGGATACCCCCCTTGATTAAGATGGATACCGCCAAAACCCGAGTTTTTCATCCATTATCCAGAAGCTCCAGCTGGAAGGAAATGCTCGACGCAGCTGCCAGCCAAATAGCTGAAGGGATCCCAAGCGCTGTAACGAAGTCCCGAGTGAAAACCCAACGCACACGGTGGTCCAAGTGATGGCCAAAACAGACTGAGTTTGTTTTGTATTCGCCCCTCTCTACCCCTGCGTTTCCTCCCTTCCATTCGGAGTCAAAGCAGCTCCGTCGACTATTTCCGCCATTGCTGGGTTAATTCGAGGGTTCTGGGCTGCACCTGCTTTTTTTTTGCAGGAAATACTTGAGGAGACTGCCAGTTGCGAAAGATCAAAGCAGGTGAATATGCTGTAGTAGCCCACACGGAACCCAGGTAAATCTGGGTTTAGTGGCGGGCGTAAGCGTCCAACAAATTCCGGATTTCTAGTTAACCGGACTCTAAAAAAGGACCCACTTTGTAGTTGTGCGGGGTTCTCCCCCTCTAGCCTCCGTCGAAATGAGCACAAGGCAGTCCCTCGAGTATTTTCGTATGAGATCGCGGATCTTAGAAGATTTCTATATCCGGCGAATACCCTACAACACTTGTACAAGGGTTAATAATCCCCGTCGCTAACGACGACGATTGTGACAAACCCACCAAAGTCACTGCCTGAATATTTGGAAAGTTGTGTGTTGGACCCCTTGGAGTCCGCTGGGCCCCGTTGGACCCCCCTAGAATAAACCCTGGCCCTTCCGACTCTCCGCCGCGTCGTCGTAGGCCGCCCATCTCGTCGCCCCCTCTCTGCCCCTATAAGGGGCGAGGACGGTAAGAAAAGGAAAAGGCTGTGGCTAGCGACGACAGCGGAAGGGATCTCATGATCCTCATCAAGTTGAAAAAAAGAAGTATGCGTCACAGTCGAGCTGACTGAGCGAATATAGCCGCGGAGGGGTGGGGCGACTACCCTCCCAAGAATCTGAGGTCAGGTTTTTGGGGGGCGTTTTCGCCGACCCGAACACACCCCCAAAGCCACCCCCTACAAACGGCCAAGGTCGGCTAACCTCAGCAAAATCTACAGTAAAAGTATTTAATGCAACGTCGTCCGGGGGGAAAACAAAGGAAAGCGTATGTACGGGAAAGTCTTAGTTTAGTGTTGGGGCAGGATCTTGCCTCCCATCAGGTTTTGTTTCGGCGGCTGTTGTAAAGATCTGCTCAACGGGTTGGGGTCGAACAGGAAGCCGAGCGCTGTCGCTATTTGACCTTGGACATCCTACACGGTGTGCTCTCGCACCAGGAGGGGGAAGTTACGCTGTGCGGTCCATTTTGCGCGTGGGTCACACCCGCAAATCGGTGCATCCCGTACCAGTTTTGGCGGGAGCCGGGGCAGTGAAGTAACGAAGTCCGCGAACGGTGGGTGGTGACCCCTCCGAACAGCCTCCCTGGCCCTGGCCCACGCCTGGCGCCGCATCCCGGCATGAGCCAGGAACCTCAAGGGGAGCAGCGCGAGAGGCATCATCCACGCTTCAAAGGCCCACAACCCGCACATGAAGTCAGTGTGATCACCTGCATGTGCGGATTTCATGATTTTAAAACCGCGTTTGCCCGCACAGGTAACTTTCGTATGGTAACAAGCTTGCTTGTCTATATCAAAAAGTGTCGGATGGCAGCGTGCTGTGTTAAATCACTCAAAACAGGGTTTACACACGTACGCGGTGTGCTGCGAGCACACCGCGTACGGAGTGTGTGTCATATTGCGTTCCAAGCCGCGATGTCCTCCTTCTCTTTTCTTCCTCAACCCAGGCACCGCGACCCTCTGCTGAAAAGCGCTTCACCCTAAGTGTCCCTGGGAATGCCTCCTCCAAGATTCGCCCGGAGTGGTCCCCACTCTAGTAGTAGCCCACTCTGCGGATTTTGAAATCGCAGGCGCGGACGCGTCTGCAGGGCCAGCCTGCAGGTCGGACGTGCAGACCTCAGGAATAAAGAAGGCCCGCAGCACTGCAACCGGAGTGTAAGTGCGCACATGCAAATGTGTCTTTGCCGTGTGCGTGGCGCTGAAAGAGTTGCACGTTGCGACTGCCCACGAAGGCTGGGACAAACAGCCTGGGACTGACAGTCAGCCGGCCTGCGTCTGGCGCAGCCGTCTGCGTATGCGTCTGCAGCTTTTCGAAAATTGTCGACAGACGCGTCTGCAAGCAACCCTGCTTTAGCCCAGCGATTTTTGCGGCTGGGTGGGCATCCGGCGGACGGCTGGTTGAGGCGTTTCTCCCGTACCCTATTTGCGGGCACCCGGTCGTTGGCCCCGTTACTCCACCTCTTCATCGGGTGTGTCGCCCCCGCAGCAGTGCTGTCCCTGCTAGCGATGCACGCCGACCTCGAAGTGGTGAAGAGCCGCCTCTGCGCGAAGCCGCCGCCCGCCGATGCCATGGGGCTCCTCTGGGCATTCCTCTTTGTCTTCCCGGAACTCGCTGCGGCGTACCTGCGGAGATGCGGCACTCTGCCGACAGTGCACGCCAAGGTACTCAAGGGCTATCGGATGGGATCGGAGTAGCTGTGGCTCATTCCGCAAAGACGTTGGCGGGGTTCTGGATCTGGCGAGGCTCCTGAGTGCGAACGGAGCTCGCGTGTTGCGCTGCAGGCCGGTGCCCATGCAGCGGCATCGAAGGGAATGGTGATGGTAGCAGTACAGCGGTTGGTCGGAGGATCGTACCTCATCTTCGCGCGCACCGCAACATGCTTTCGAAGTGCCATTCGAAGCATGAATCCTCCGGTTCACTCTTCAGGCTGGGCCGCCCTTGCGGGTAGGCCATGCTAGGAGAATCTGTCGGGCCGTACGGAGGGAGGGAAAAGGGCGGCGAACGTTGTTTTTGTGGTCCAAAAACCGCGCGTTTCTTTCCCCATCTCATTTCGACGACAAAGGACCTGCGGGGAATGAAAAGAGAAGAAGGAGCATCAAAGGTGGGGAAAAAGGGGGAAAAAGGAAAGAAAAAACGAAAACTAACAATCAGAAATTCGTGCCGAAACGAAAAAAAAAAAAAAGGCAAAAAGCTGAATAAGAGAATCACCGATCAACTGGCATGCGCAAACAAAGTGAGGCGCCTGTCTTTTTTCCCTCCCCTTTTTTTGCACCACCTCTTCACCACCACCACCACCCCCCGAGGCTCTACGGTCAGCCGGAGACTTTTACATGCCGGGCTTGCTCAAACAATTCGCCCAAAGAAGCTGTTTCAGATGGTATCCCACCTGTCGACCTTGTCGCGAATTCTGCGTCAACGTACCAGGCGAGTTGCCTGTGTGCTATGTGTCCGTGGCTTAGCGGACCGAAACACGGAGTGGGTAGGACCAGGTGGCGTCGATTGCATGTAGCCAGACCAAGCTCGCTCCCCCCTGACGCACACGTTGTGATTCTTCTGACCTTTGTCTGAAGCCACGTCACAGCGCAATGGACTCCTGGTGCCTCGTTGCCATCTCCCACCCTACCCCGTCAACCCGGGGACTGCCAGGCGGTGGTACCCTCAGTGCCGACAAGCCGGCATCTTTTACATCCAACCTCTTGCACTAACCTCGTCGTCCAGCAAGCGAAGTGCCCCTACGGAATACGCAGCACCCTTACAAAAGACCAGCCCTTTGCATTGCAATCATTCAAAGCTAAATGAAACAACCTACGCGACGGACACAGAGGCGTCTGGGAAAGACACCGCCTCGCAAATGGAGCGTAGTTGTCGTTGGCCGGCAGCGGCAGTCAGACGAGAAACTTGGCTGTTGGTCGGCCGTTTCTGCCTCTTAAGGAGGCACCGAACAAGGTTTCACCAACGCGATCAGTACTGCCTTCAGGTAGCTGCCACGTGCAACCTTTGTTAAACGCTACGCCCGCCACTAAACCCAGATTTACCTGTTCCGTGTGGGTACAGCACATTTACCTCCTTTGATCTATCATGCAGGGTCAGAACCTTGTGTCTTTTTGGAAATGGCCAAAATTTTATTTCCAGAAAAAAAAATGGGTTTTTTGAATTTTAAAATTTTGGAACAAACTTTGCGGTAATTTTTGCGGAAGTTGAGCAAAAAATTTTTTTGCCAAAAATTTTCTTTGGGGTCCATCGGCCCCGCGGGAGCGTTTTAAAAAGACACAAGGTTCTGACCCTGCATGCTATCGCAACTGGCAAGCATTTCCTACAAAGCAGGTGCTTATACGAAAAAAAATAGAAATGTACAAAAGTATTCCATTCATGAACGGTCACACGGAGACCTAAAAACCCCGGAATTTCAAGCGAACTTTAACTCCAAAAAACTGAGTCAGGGAGTCTGGCTCTCAATTCCTCTCTTTGTGGGTCTGAGCGTGTCAAACAGCGGTGAAGTGAAGACCAGTTATCAGCGTCGCACGCCGTGCATGTCCCTCCTCTCTAATCAAAGGGCGTGATGCCAGATTTCATCATGCGTAGTGTGTGGCATTGTTGGAGGGGATGCAACGCTCTTCCATATTTTTTTCTCGTAGACACCGCCGTCGCACCGGCACTTTTTCCACACGGTCCTTATGCTTAAAACTCTCTGCCGTGAAAGTGCTCGGGGTCCGGGATCCACTAATTAGAGTGTAGTGTGTACTTGGTTCGATTCCTCTGAAAAACAGTCTTTCAAAGTTTTTTGGCCCGAAAATCGGCCAAAAAACGTCTAAAGTGCCGTCTGAGCGTCAGCTTTTTTGGCAATATCGAGTTCCAATAGGGTGCCGATACATGCCGTGGATAGCTCTTTCCATCCGTCTTTCTGCCAGGGGCTGTAGGAAGTTTGCTAGCTTGAGACCATGCGGAACAAAGAGCAGCAGGCCGTAGGTCTACTCCGCCATGGCTACAAAGTGAACAACTCCCTAAGCAGCAAGTCCAAAAATTCTGCATTGCTCCGTTGCGTGGGCCTTGCGTTCAGTTCGCGTTTCCTGTGGCACAAAGACAGTTGATGCAATGTGGAGGCATCCAAACATTTTGGACCCACATTTTGGACCCACATTCTGACAAACCTCACAAATAAGAGAAGGTCGAAAGACACCACCAATCTGTATGCCCATAACGGGATGGAAACACAAGACTGAGGCCTGGGGGGCCTTCGCCTGTGGAACCCAATTTGCAATGGTGGCTGCTAGTCCAGATACAAACCCGTTCGCATGTGCTCTTTTGTGGCTCAGAACCAGCGTCCGCTCGTTCCCGACAGGAGGGATTCCCGCAACCTTCGTTTTTTTCACCCAAACCCCAGAACAATTTCAACGCCCCCCCCCCCCACTCTAGCCTCGTCGCAGTCTGCGGAAGTATCAATTCTTTCCGGCAAGCGAATCCACCAAGTTCGATTCCCCCTTCTCGTGTGTGATGGGCAACCCCTGAGCGGAGTCTAGCCCAGTAACGCAATGTGCTCACGTTACTGCTTATGCGCCTGCCGGCTGCTCGGGGGTTACGATGTATATGGTTGCAGCCTTGACTGGCACTGGCTTCCTTCCTCATGATTTGCGTGTCGCTGACTACAGCAGCCGGTAATCGCCTTCTCGTACACGCGGAGCAGCGCGGGGCGTCGTGCTTTGTACATCTCAGGGTCGACTCGACATCCCGCCTCGTTGGCGGGTGAGATCGTTGCCTGAATGAAAGTAACTTCCAGCAACAGTTGCAACCGATAAGGGTTGCACCCCGACGACAGCGCGGCGAAAGTGACCCTTCTGGAGTCACGTAGCGAAAAGCTGGCATAGTGTGGACGTACAATACGCAGTACTCCCCCTTCGGGAGAGCTATAATAGAGCATCTATTTGGTATCGGAAAGTAGGTGCGAGATCAGGCAAACCTTGTGCGCTAGCTTCGTTTTACCGTGAATCTGTTAGCGTTGGTGGGGAGTCATTTGCAAGCAAATGAATATCCGGCTGAGCTCATCGTCGGCGCCCACTCATCTGCCGCACCTCGGAGCTCATCTGCTCCACAGCCAGCGTTCTCCATGACACTCTCGGGCGGACGGCGAGGATTACTTCTGTTTGTGTCGAATTGCGAAGCCCACGAAGGCTTTGGTCGGATTTGGCTGACATGAAACTCCAGTTTTTTTCTTCGCCGCTCCAGCCTCGCTTTCGGCGAGTGGATATGAGGAGTTCGCTCAGAAACGTAAGGATTCCAACTGACGCGCCGAAGGCGCTCAGAAAGCATCTGACCAGTGCGTGATGCGGGTGAATAGACCGCGCAAGCGGGCCTTCACAACAAAGGGGGAAGGGGAGATGCATACAACATTAGGTGTTCGGAAGGACGTAGGCCATCTCCTTCTCGTTGGCGCCGTTCGTTCCGGCAGGTCTCCGCCGGTAGATGCTTATTGCACATTGCTGGATAAACAGTCGCCATCGAACTCCCCAACTTGCACTGCCACAACAGCGCATTGAACCCTCTCTCAACTACGCACTTCAATGCACCATTGCATTCATTCAGCAAGGCGGCCTTGTGCCGAGTACGCGATACCCGGCTTGCATTTTGTGCACCTTGGCGATGCCTTCGTGAACGGTGTCGCAGATGATGTCGCCGCTACTGGACACCGTGCTTCGAAATGCCGACTACGGTAGCCATGGATACTCAAGTAATCAATGCCACGCCTCATGTTTTTACATATGCGCCAGCATTGGAAGGAAATGCTCGACGAAGCTGCCAGACAACGCGGGGTCTACCCCTACGCGACGAGACACACAAACACAACAGGGAAGACAGTCCTGAGTGAAAAAAAAAAAAAAAAAAAACACACAAAACATTTATTTTGGGAACCCCACTGATCACCACAAGCACGTACGAAGCTGAACTCCACAAGCATACAAAAGGTCGAAAGACACCAATCTGTACGTCCATTCGGGATCGTCGGAAACACAAAAAAAAAAACAACACACGGTGGTGTAAGCCAAGCAAAGACCCCTCTAGCCTCCGTCGAAATAAGCACAAGGTAGTCCCTCGAGTATTTCTGACCGAGTTTCCACAAGCAGCAAGGAAACTTGTCAGCTGGCCAGAGTTTGCTGCTACTCCCCTGGTCTGACTCTATTCGTGTCAGCGGCACTGTGGAGGGCAACGCGTTGAATACGTACGCAAATATCGTCCTCCGCTTTGTCAGCAGTCCGGACATGGGAGTTCTGACAGGACTCGTATTCTTGTCAGCCGCTCCTTAATGCAGAGTCGATGCGGCTTTTTTTGCGGAACGTAAAACGTAAAGACTCGCCTTGTTTGAAAGTCGCTTCTTCGCTCCGTCAAACGTGAATATCTTCGATAATGATCCTGCAGCAGGTTCACCTACAGCAACATTGTTACGACTTTTGCGTCCTCTAGAAGCATTGCCAGCAATTGCACGGCGCGGCATTGCACAAATTGTTCCTCGGGATTGAGGGCGGGTTTGATGCGGCCCAAGGGCACCCCAAGGACAAAATAGTCTTTTAGAGGAGTTTGGCCGTGTGAGCAGCTCTCCTTCCGGCGGCACAGCCTGTCAGTTGGGATAGAGAAGGCCTGCGAACGTCAGTCGAACTGAAGTCAGTCGACTATTGCCAATATTACGTCTGGATGTATCGTCATACCACCCCCTTCCCCCTCCCACTCCCGCATAGCGCGTTTACCTCCCAACTCCCAACAGCATCAGCCGTTTTCCTCCCAACTGCATTAGCCGCTACTTCTCGCTTTTCTCCTGTGGCATCTTGCTCTGCTCCTTTTCACAATCACAACACGGCCAAAAGGCGGGGGGAAAAAAAATTAGAACGCCAGTCGCCAGGGTAAAAGGCAACCTGGGGGTGCTTGCATAGGCACTACGCAAAATAGAAACTCGAAGTTTGGAAAAGCCGAAGCGTATCCTTTCCACTTAGTCAGTGTGTGCGGCCAGTCACAATACTCGCGATTGGCTGTACAACTGTGCAGGGCTTCTAGGTCAACCCAGGGGGGAACCCGAGTACCTACCCACCTCCCCCCGTGTTAGTGTCGCCTACCTAAAGGCACCCTTTCCTAGAAGGCGACACTAACACGGGAAGCCGTTGGTGTGGACATTCTTCATGCAAATACAGGGAACCCTATTGAGAACCGTCTTCCCGTGTTAGTGTCGCCTCGCGTTTTCAGGCAAAAAGGCGACACTGTCAAGGGCTAAACGGAGGCGACACTAACACGGGCGGATGCAGAGATCTGAAGTGGTGACACATTGACGATCCTGTTGACCATGTCCACAGGCCCCGGATGATGCAGTCGTCTCTTTTTGAAGGAAGGGTTGACCCTTGA
The DNA here is from genome assembly GCA_030068145.1 of Diplonema papillatum. NCBI lineage: Eukaryota > Euglenozoa > Diplonemea > Diplonemida > Diplonemidae > Diplonema > Diplonema papillatum. The sequence continues at coordinate 89,792 of JAPJBO010000301.1, forward strand.
AACGCTTCACGCGGGGACAGGTCTTTGTTGCCAACGAGAGATACCGGTACAATGGAAGAACGACAAAGACGAAGCACGCTCCGGAGGGAGAGCGTACCCCCCGTCAAACCGCATGCGAAAAGTTGAGTTGGAGAAAGCGCAGGGCTGCAGCCCAATCCGTCCTGCCCTGTTACTACTGTCACTGCAGCTGCCCTGTTCGCTGTACGAAATGGCAGGCACGCTGTCATCACCCGGTCAACAACGAGAGTTGGTTGATGGAGGCCTGATGCTAACCGTCAGCATCAAAAGGCCCGGACGTGTGGAGGCAACCAAGCAAGCATTTCTTCACGGCCTGGTTGCAGACAATTTATCCACGCTGATGACTGGGTAGACAGATGCGTTCAGCACAAGCGCCGAGAACGCCGCGCTTGCGGGGCACGTGGTTCTGCAGCAACACACACTTGAACGCTTGGTCCCCGCGTGGCACGTGTTTCGAAGCATGCCCGTGTAGGACTGCAGTCGCCAGCATTGCGCTTTGCTGTCCGACATCCGCGCAGCTCGCTTGCACCAGGAAGTTGGAGCAGCCAGTGTCAAGCTCATTACACAGAGAGTGAGACGTGTTGCCTGCTCGGGTGCCGCAGCTGAATGATTGAGACACGAGGATGGCACAGGACGAGACCAGTGAAAACCCGCACCAGAATGGTCGGGGCAGGGATATAATCCGTTTGCCACTTGTGCCTTGCGGTCGTTGTCCTTCAGTAAAGGGACGTGGCGACGTGTTTCTGCAGACACTCAGTTTCGATGGTTCGTCGCAAAAGGACCGACACAAGCGGGGATGAAGGCATACTATTCCAAGCACGTCCTCGGGCCATTGGAGACCAGAAATAAGTTGTTGTAAAACTGTCAAATTAGGTGGACCACTGATTCAGTGAACCTAAATAATTCACTGAACAATCATTTCCAGGTGACCTCTCACTCTCCTTGCCGTGGGCAAACAGAGCGGAGAAAAGGAAGGGGGCGAGTCTGCGGACAAACGAAATATTTTCCCCCCCGCACACTCGACACACACAACCACCCGCCTTGCCGTTTGCAGACCCACCGCCACCCCGCCTCTCCTCCTCTCCTCGGAAAAAAAGAACCTCGCAAGCACAATACGTCGGCAGACACCAAGCTGTACGCCCACACGGGATCGTCGGAAACACAAAAAGTGAGTCCAAGCGAATACCTGCGCAGTCGAGCCGAGGTGTACCACCCAAGCACATACACACCTTTCCCGGCATCTCCCGGTTCAGCCGAATTCCGCGGCCCTCAAAACTTTACTTTTCCTTTTAGCCAGCCACACCCTGAAGACTGTGTAAGTTCTCCCATCAACTCCCTCCGGTGGAACCGTGAGTGTCGAGTGTGTCCTGAGGCGTTACGTTACAAGAAGACTCGACTTTCGTGTGGTGCATCAACTCCCTCAGGTGAAACCCTGAGCGTTGAGTGTCCTGAGGCGTTGCCTTACAAGAAGGCTCGACTTTCGTGTGGTGCGTCAACTCCCTCAGGTGAAACCGTGAGCGTCGAGTGTCCTGAGGGATCACGTACAAAAAGAATCGACTTTCGTCGTGCATCAACTCCCTCAGGTGGACCTGTGAGTGTCGAGTGTCCTGAGGCGTTACGTTACAAGAAGACTCGACTTTCGTGTGGTGCATCAACTCGCTAAGTGAAAACCGTGAGCGTCGAGCGTCGTGAGGCGTCACGCACAAGTTGGGTGGCCACACCCAACGCCCGGCGCCTTCAATGACCGCCCGGGTGCTGGCTTGCACGCTGCTGCTCGCCGCTGCCGGCGGCGCGGCTTCGGGGCCCGGCGACACGGCGGCGCCGGAGGTCATCGCGGTGTTCCACCGGCGGCGGATAGAGAGCAACCACGCGGCGGCCATAGCGCTCGCGTGCGGGTTCGCGTGCGTCGCGGCGCTCTCCTGCGTTATCTGCGGGGGCAGCGCGTTCCTCGCGCGGCGCCGCGCGCATGCGGACGGGGGCCAGTTCAAGCCCCGCGGGCCGAGTCCGCCCGAGATACCACCGGGGAAGTACGACGACGTCACGGGGGCCCCGGATCACTTCGTGTGTCCCATCACGCAGTCCGTGATGACCGACCCCGTTTTGTGTGTCGACCGGCGCCACAGCTTCGAACGCCTGCACCTCGAACGCTTCCTCCTCGTGTCGAAGACGGGCAGCTGTCCCGTGTCGCGGGCTGCGATGACGAGGGACGACATCAAGCCGAACGGCGCGCTGCGCGCGGAAATCGACGCGTGGGTGCTCGCCGCCAGCGGCGGCAGCGACTGCGGCTCGCGCGCCGCGACGGAGCCGGAAGAAGACGAGCAGGTCGCCGTCGAAATGGACCCACCCGGGCTCGTGCCTGCTGGAAGCGAAGGGGGTTCGGCGGCGGAGCCGCACGGCCCGCCAGGGGCGCGGGCGCTGAGGCCCGGTTCCGGCGGCGGCGGGGGATCCGAAGGGCGGGAAGAGTCGGCGGGGGGTGTGCCGAACGAGCCGTTCGGCCAGTCGCGGGGCGCCCGCCGGCACAGGCTGGGCACCCTGGTCGCTGCTGGGTTCGTTGACGGCGGCGAATGCGGGGCGCGCACGTCGGACTGCACGTCCTCCGCCTCCGACGGAACCAGCAGCGTTCCGGTCGACTCCGCCTCCCCGAGTGAATGCGCCTTGGACGTCGAGTGAACCGGGCTGCGCACTCCTTGATCGGTGTTCGGTTTAATCGTAGAAGATCGCTGTGAGAACAAGCACGCCGACTGACCCGCGCCGCAGCTTTGATCGCCTGCATCTCGAACGCTTCCTCCTCGTGTCGAAGACAAACGATGGCGAGGGACGACATCAAGCCGAACGGCGCGCTGCGCGCGGAAATCGACGCGTGGGTGCTCGCCGCCAGCGGCGGCAGCGACTGCGGCTCGCGCGCCGCGACGGAGCCGGAAGAAGACGAGCAGGTCGCCGTCGAAATGGACCCGCCCGGGCTCGTGCCTGCTGGAAGCGAAGGGGGTTCGGCGGCGGAGCCGCACGGCCCGCCAGGGGCGCGGGCGCTGAGGCCCGGTTCCGGCGGCGGCGGGGGATCCGAAGGGCGGGAAGAGTCGGCGGGGGGTGTGCCGAACGAGCCGTTCGGCCAGTCGCGGGGCGCCCGCCGGCACAGGCTGGGCACCCTGGTCGCTGCTGGGTTCGCCGACGGCGGCGAATGCGGGGCGCGCACGTCGGACTGCACGTCCTCCGCCTCCGCCGGAACCAGCAGCGTTCCGGTCGACTCCGCCTCCCCGAGTGAATGTGCCTTGGACGTCGAGTGAACCGGGCTTCGCACTCCTTGATCTGCGTTTTAAGAAAAGACGTCGCTGTGTCTGCCATGAGCTGCCGCACGGAGCACCTGCCGACTTCATCTTGACACAACCCGCCGTATGCCGAACAAGCCTTTCGGCCACGGGCCGCGAATCGTGGGGCGACAGCTGGCTCGGGCTCGGCACCCTCACCGGCGAGACCAGGAGCGTTCCAGTCGACTTCGCCTCCCTGAGTGAATGTGCCGTGGACGTCGAGTCAACCGGGCTTCGCACTCCTTGATCTGACCTTCAAGATTTGTGGTAGAAGATCGCTGTGTCGGACGTGAGCTTCCACACGGAGCACCTGCAGACTGCATCTTGACACAACCCGCGCTGCATGCCGATCGAGCCGTTCGCCCCCAGTTCAGGAAAAAGGGTCATGCCCAATATAGGAAAGGGGGTCCTCCCCTCCTGGAAGCCTTAGCGCTCCAGACGGAATGTTCCACGGGTCGGGCCGGCGCAGGCTCGGCACCCTCACGACGCACTGCCGAGTTCGCTGATGCCGGCGAATGCGGAACGCTTCGTTTATTCGCGGGCAGTCGTTGATTAGGCCTACTCTACTAAAGGAGTCAAAAGTTACTCCCCGCAAGCCGCCCCAAGCCAGTCCGGGATGCTTTGCAACCTAAGTTGTTTTCGTTCACAACGTGGCCACAAGGCCCTGACCAAAAGTTAGGCCTGTGTGGGCACGCTGAGGACAAAAAAGACAAAGCAAAACGTTCCGCGGACGAAGATGAAGTGGACCCGTCATCAAGCAACTTCGGCGTCATTCTCACCCTAAGATATCTTTGCCACTCAACAAGCGGGATACTCAGGTTCCGCGCTGAAGATGGTCCGCCTTGTGTGTCTTAGTCCCGAGCGTGCATCGTTCGGAATGCTTTAGAAAACTAGCCTCGAACGCGCGTATTTCCAAGATACATGCCTTCATGGCGCTTTTGACCGGGACGAAGCGGCAGCCGCCGGAAGGTTCGTACCTGAACACTGCGCGCAAAACGAAACAAGAAGCTATCCCAAACAACTTCCCGCCGGTGGAAATCACTGCCACAAGGATTCAACCGCCGCCTTCGGGTGGGCTCTGACGCTCGCTGTCGTTGGGGGAAGGGTGTGGAGTCCTATCCTAACTCGCCCAAGTCACGAAGGCCTGGGTGGAGGCGTGGCCGCCAGGGGGGGTCCTGGAAGCCAGCGTCGAAAGTCCGCAACTCGCACAGGAGAAGAAAAAAAATTGCTCCACCACACCCGAGTGAAAAAGAGAGTCGCGAAGCGAGCCGTCTTGTGATTTTGCCTTTATGATCACGGAATGAAAACGATAGCTAAAAAAAAAAAACCTATCCAGCTCACGCACCAAGCTGAACCTCACAAACAAACAAAGGTCGAAAGACACTAATCTGTACGTCCCACGGGATCGTCGGCAACACAAAACGATCGTTTTCGAAAGTGAAATATCATCGTTTTTTATCGTTTTCAAAAAACGATCGTTTTTTTCTTCTCAGTTTTTGTTGTTGGAATCATGAACTAGCCAACGTTTGACATGTCATTTCCTGTGTAGAAATTGACTTCTGCGGCCGGATTCAGCTGGCGCATGGTCTTTCATGTCGGAAAGGGTTGCCAACAAACCCGAACAACCCGCTTAGTATTGTTAGCAATCTCTGATGCATTGACCACCGCAGCTGCGGCCGATGCCTTCTCCCTCTTTTGCACGATGCCGTTGACATCGCCTGCGGATTCTCATCCTCAGCAACGGCAAGATGCTGTCAAGTGTTGCCCTCCTCGAGAAGGCTGTTCGGGATGGTGGGTCGCATGCTCTTTTTCTCGTCATATTCTGCAACCATGCGCTTTTGTATGCCCACTCAAGGAGTATCGTATGCTTCCCGACTCAACGCTGAGGCTGGCGGCGTAGACTGAAGCTTTGCTGCTCATTAAAGTGCTCTTTCTACTTGCTTGTTGCTGTCTTCCGAACTGATATGCTTGCCTCCCATCCTCGAACACGCTGCAGGCTTGCGCTTCCCCAGCTACGGCTTCTCCTGCAGGATGCCCTCGGTCGCGCTCCTGTGCTGTGGCGAGTTGTAGCAACTCTTGACCAAGCCAACGAATTTCTGCTATTCCCAGCTTCTTGACTAACTCGTCCGCCCAGGGTTTTAGTGATTGTTTGTACTGACGCCTTCCTCCTCCCCCTCGTCTCGCACCTTCTTCTTCGTCATTTTTGATGAACTTAGTCATGATAAACTTGAGTTTGACTCCTTCACCTGATGCTTCGACTCCGGCGAGCTCCGATAAACTGTTCCGACTGCCTACCCTCGACTGTCTGTTCGATCGTAGTGCCACAGCGCCGTCGTGGCAGTAACGTGATACACAAAACTTCACTTGTCACTCGACACACCGAAGCAAATCCCCATGGAAGAAAGAAGAAATGTGAAACGGGAAAGAAAAAAGCCGCTCCCGGTCCAGGAACGTGACGGTCAACCACAGCTTGCAAAGCTTGAGTCGAAGGCAGCACACTGCTACAACCCCGTCCGCTGCCCTGTGGCTGACCGTCTCGACGAGCTTGTGCTCAGCGCAAGCGTCAAGCCCCAAGGTGCGCCACGCCGTGATGCATTAGTGCCATTACCTTGGGAAATTGGTAGCCACTTGACCCGGAGGCCCGTGGCTCTGCAGTACCGCCAACGGCTCCCGTGTAGCAGGCTTTCCCGGGTACCTAAGCAAACCCCTCTGGAAAAAAACGATCGTTTTTTTTTCTTTCACGATCGTTTTTTTTTTTCAGGCCAGAATGAGTCAATGACTAAGCGATCGTTTCCAATCCGTGTATGATGATTCGACCGTTCACTCCATTCCATTCAGAAGATCAACCATCGAGAGAACCATTGGATTCATCGGTTTCAAAATCCGCATCCGAGTTTCTCCTGATTCAACCCCACTCTTTCGAATGGAGCCGAACCAGATGATAACCATAACCCGCACACCTCCTCCGAAAACGCGTTGGGAGCACCCAATATTCGTTCGACGTTGTAGTCGCCCGACGCCAGCAACGTCATCCCTCCCCCTTTGCATCCCTTTCCTAGACAACATCTGCCTCGAAGAAGACTTGATGCTAGCATCAACCATGCATGAGAGGCAGTGCTCTGCCTAAACATTAAACAAAGATTTTCCCCTTCTTATTCCCCCGGGTGACGCAGTCGTCCGTCTTTTTGCAGAAAGGGTTCTCGGCCCCTGACACGCTTCACGCGCAGGTTTAACTATGGAAAGCTGTCCTTTCTTCGTGGCCCCTTACCGTTTATGCCAAGGATTCCGAACAAGGGTTGCAGGCTCAAGCACGCAACACTGGATCATTTTTTGATGTGTCTTCAGTACCGATCCTTCAAACAAGGACTGGATCCTTTTAGACGTGTCTACAGTACCGATCCCTCAAACCTCAATGGATTCCGAACAACGGTTGCAGGCTCAAGCGCGCAACACTGGATATTTTTTGATGTGTCTTCAGTACCGCCGAACAACGGTTGCAGGCTCAAGCGCGCAACACCGGATCTAAAGGCTGCTTGGACTACCCCACGACCTTTGATTCTTGTGTTGCGTGTAAGTGGCAGGACCTGCGCCACGAGAAAGAGCTGTGAAGCTGTCTTTGAGCCGCCTTCCCCTTCAACGTCAGAGCACAATTTTCTTGTATAAGCACCTGCTTTGTAGGAAATACTTGAGGAGGCTGCCAGCTGCAAAAGATCAAAGGAGGTAAATGTACTGCAGCCCACACGAAACACAGGTAAATCTGGGTTCAGTGGCAGGCGTAAACGTTCAGCAAAAAAGACCCACTTTGTAGTGATATTGTTTCTCCTTGTTTCTCCCCCTCTAGCCTCCTTCGAAGTAAGCACAAGGCAGCCCCTCGAGTATTTCTCCAGCCTTATACGACCGGCGTTATTGAAGCGCGTAAATGAAACTTACCAAAGCAGGTGAGTTCCGCTAGTGCGCACAAACGAAAGAAGGCGCCATACTAATCTTTTCCTAGAGATAACCCACCGAGCCTAGATACTGCGGGCCCGTCCTCTAAAAGAGTGAACCGATGCATCTAGTCCCACCTTTCAACGGCAGTTTCATGCTCACTCTTGCCCGGCGCTAGTGTCTGGTATTGTGCAATGCGTGTCGCACGTTTGTAGTATTGACGAGGGGGCACGGCACTCACTTCTGATACTGCGGTTCCCTAGACGACCCACACTTTCCCGGATAGTACCGCAGCGGAACTCTACTAGGCGAACGAAAACTCCGCCGAGAGTTTGCATTTTTGGAGATGAAAGTATGCTAATCCTGCAGGGAATAGTTGACTAGACCTCTTGAGTTTGTGCTAACCACGAATTGGGGAGTCGGGAGAACCTACAAAGCCAAAAGCAGGACCGACCCCCCGTTCGTGAGAAAAAGCGAAGAATAAAGGAACCGTTATGACTACGGTCACCCGGAGACTATAAAACCCCGGATCCCTAAGCGAACTTGCACTCTAATAAATAATAATGAACGCCCGGCTTCCCCTTTTCTCTCTTCGCCGCAGGCGCGTCCCCCGTAGTACAAAAACCAACAACAACAACAGCAACAGCATCCCAACCGTCCCCCAGCAGACAGACAAACCCCCGGCCCTGCTGAAGCGCGCCATCAAAACTCAAAACTCTGTTTTTTTCTAGAGTGAGGACATTTCAAACGAAGCCCCTACGTTACTTATCGTCGCTAAAATGAACCCATCTAACAAAAGGTCACCCCGGAATCTCAAGCGAGCTTTACCTCTGGAAAAAGGCGTCCCTCGGGATCGACGGTAAACACAAACAATCACGTGTCGGCGGTAGTGCAGTGCCACGGGTCAAGTGGCCACCGATTTCATCGACGACTTGTAGAATATACAAGTTCTTTTTTCTCTCTCCGTCAGAGAGCCGGAAGATACGAAGCGGACCTTCTCCCAGGCAGAAATTAGCGGTACCTGCGACGCGCTTGGCCCAGTGAAGCGGGATAAAGAGCGTCAAAGTATGGCATCTGCCCACCTGCTAGGAGTTTCGACATCCCCGTTGCTTTTCAAGAACCCAGGTTCTTCTTTCCCCCATTTACCTTACCTTTCCCTTTACTTCAAATCTTAGAGGTGTCACGCCTTGGCTTGCGCCGCATTCCGGATATCCGTAGGACACATTTTGGGGCAAGAGGCCCGCCCATGATAAAACCATTTTTTTGGTGGAAAAAAGTGTGTTCATGAGGTGCAATCTTTTTTCGGTTCGGGGCTCCGGTTACGAAGCACATTTTGCCGGGGCCCGTTTACCAAAAAGACACAAGTTTTTGACCCTGCATGTTATCTATTGAGCCAATTCACCCCTGCCCAATCGAGCGTTGTTGAGCCTTGTAGTTTGGATTAGAATGCACCGAATCGTAGAGCGCAACCGAGCGAAAAAATCGAGCATAATCCAGTGTAATCATTTTGGGCGAAACGTAACGAAACGAAAACGTAAAAGAGTACAACAATCCTGCGCATTCTTCTGGAAACCAGGCATGGCTGGTTCTCCAAATCGGACACACGCACGGGGGGCGTTCAGAAGATGCGGCCATCTTTCGACACACGCACAGAAAAAGTTTCCGAAAAGCCTCAACTCCCGGAATGTTCTTCATTGCCGTCCGGAGTCTCGACTGAAAGGGTCCACCGCCACCATTGGCTGCCTTGCAGGCTGCAGAGGGGAGACTGGAAATCACCGGCGTCTTAAAAAAACGCGTCATCACCGGCCACACCACAAGCAACAAACAATGCTGGAAACGGCGCAGAAGCGCCCCTGAGGCAGTTTGCAAAGTAAAAAAGAACCGTCGAAAGACACCAGACTGTACATCAACCACGGTTGATTGCCGGCAACACAAAGAGAGCACAGATTTTTCCCTGAGCGGTCCACTTGCCCACCATTTATAGGGGACCACCTTTTCCCCCCAGGAGGGTCCGGTCTTTCAGGGAATCGCTCCGGATCGGTGTTCCGCGCGAGTTTTTCAGAAAGACTTTTAGCCACATGCAATGTGTGAGGAAACTGAACCGCCCAAGTAGGACCTTCTGATCATGATCATTTGCCAAATTTGCCACCTGAAACTTGGGCTCAGGGTAGTGCGGTCAACGAAAACTCTAGTTTCCCTTTCTACTTTCTCCTACTCTCGCGGTTCATGTACTCGACCATGTAGAACGTCGGGGGGGGGGCCGAGAACGCTTTCTAAACGAACGTGAACTCGGTGTCCCCAGAAATGACAAGACACGTAGGAAATGAGAGTGCGCTCTAGTCGAATATTCGGCAATAGGAACCAAGGCACACCCACGTGCACGCACAGATACTTCCACAGACACGACATGTTTTCCAGAATACGCTGCCATGACACACGAACTTTTGTCACCCGGAGACCTTAGACCCCCGGATCCTCAAGCGAACTTTCGCTATAAAAATCTATCTCACAAACTTTTCGCCGCGCAGAGAGACCTTGCCAAAAGGATCTCAGCCGCCTGACGGGTTCGTCTGTAGCTGGAGGGGGGTGCCAGAAAGCTCGAAATACTCTGGAAGGAGATCACACCGGCCCACTGCAAGTCTGCCGGAGGCTTCATAGCACCTCCTTTTCTAGCTAGAAATGACGCAGCTCCATGGGGCTTGGTGAAGTGGCATAATGTGCTAGTGGGGTCAGATCCCAGGGTCTCACCCTCAAACGTGCCTTTCTTAGGCACGTTTCTCTATGGAGTACCCATAGTTAATGAGAGACACCACACCACGCATATGTCCCCGGGAAAGGGGTGCGATATCGGTGATACCACGCCATCCCAAGGGTCAGACCCACCGATATATAGCATTGCACTCAAAACGTGCGAATGTAACAACGAGGCGACCGTGCATGCGCTGGCTCCGTTCGGGACGTAGCAAAGTGAAACCGCTGCTTGTGGCGGATACTGTGGTAGGGTCCTGATCAATCCTCCAGGGTCTGGTTTTTGGTAGCACAAAAGCGGGCGAAAAATGAAGTAACGCCAGGGGCAGGATCCGCGGTCAGGGGAAAACAAACTTCGTTACTTCGCCGCCAACAGTTCCAAAACAGGACTTCCACATCCCATTTCGCGTTGGCTCATTGACCCAGACCCTGCTTTCGGAACAAGCTTCTCATTTCCTCCGCATTGCATGATTGGTAAAAAAACAAACGAACAAAAGGAGAGGGGGGCGATGGATGCGGAGGCACCTTGTGCCCCTTGCTCGACAGCTGCCCCTTGCGGGGCAGGAAGAAATGCGTGGTTTTGTGGAAGAAATGTGAAAACGGGTGGGGAAATGTGAAACGAAGAGAAACGATGTGTGAGCTAGTCCACCCCTTCTCAAGCAGATAGACCGGGATCATAGACGGGAGAATGCTGTGGTGCGGAGTGCTCCTGGGGACGGTATACACCTACGTAGAACCGCTGCTGTCAGAATCGAACCCTGCCATCTTATGCTCGCCTCCCGTGCCCACGCTCGTCGTAACGTTCTTCTTTTGACCTTCGTGCGTTTCCCTGTTGTCTTTGCTTTGCCGGATTGATTGAAATGAGCCGCCTGCCACATATAGAGCCCACTCCGCCACCTAAAGACTGGAAGGCGTCGGCTCCTTGCAAAGCGAACCTAGCAACAATCAACCACCAACGATCTACAATCAAGCAGCAAGTCTACCGTCGACAGCAGTTTGCAGTTCAGCAAGGGCGTCTACACTGAACAACAGTTTGCATTGAAAACGGCCTGCACAGCAGTCCCTGCGCAAAAGGGCTCCGGCGCCACGCCCAATCCAACTGTGTATGTAAAATCCGGGGTCGGGTCTAATCAAAGCAACCTGACAGATCACTCCACAAACCAGAAGCGGCAATTCATCGAGAATGCGCTTGCTAACTGTCACGGCGTACGCCACACCGACGAGGAGACTCCCGAAACGTACAGAATAGATACATTTAGGTTCTCGTCGGGGGCTTCCTATCTCGTGGCTCGGGCGACCTGTCACTCTCACAGCAAGAAAAAGAAGAAGAAAAAGAAAAAAGGCCGCTCCGGGTCCAGGAACGTGACGGTCAACCACATCTTGCAAAGCGTGAGACGGAGGCTACTAGTAGCAGTACATACATACGTAGTAGCATCCTATGCATACGTAGGTGTATGTATACCACGTAGTAGTATGTACTACCTGTGGTATGCTGCTACCTAGGATGATAGGTGGATGGATAGATGCATCCGTGCTGCATCGTATCCCGGTACCTAGCAACCACGAGCTCGTGGTGGCACATCCTGGGTATGAGGACGTAGTATGTACACCTACGAGTAGAGTGTATACATACGTACTACATACTACTACCATACATACTACCCTATAGCACCATGTGGTACTACGTGGTGGTGGTATGTGGTGGTATGTGATACCACGTAGCATCAGGAGGTCGGTGGATACACCACGCAGCGGTGGATATCCCATCCTGCATCCTGTAGATGCTACGGTATCGTGGTAGTATACACACATACGGAGTATGGTGGTATACATACTACCTATACTTACACCCTGTGTACCGTATAGGAGGTAGCCGTAGGCAGCACAGGGCCACAACCCCGTCCGCTCTGCCCTGTGGCTGACCGTCTCGACGAGCTTGTGTTCAGCGCGAGCGCCAAGCCCCAAGGTGCGTCCCGCCTTGATGCTTTAGTTTGAGATTCCCCCCCCGAATATTGCCCGTTCTCAAACAGGAAAAAAAACGACAACAACAAGAACAACACAATGGCGTTCTACCACGGTGCTGAGTCTGCGTACTGGCCCGAGCCGATGGCAGGCGGCCACAAGTCGATTTCGCTCGAGAAGGAGCTGAGAGACCGCGGCCTCCACGCAAGCGCCAACGCCATTGCAAACGGCGAGATTGTTGACCCTCTCCAGGGGTCCTCCATCGAAAGAGCCGACCTTGAGCTTCGTGTGGGATCGCCGCACAGGTATGAGCAGAAAATTAGCTTTTTCTTTTTTGCCAAACATGAAATGTTGGAGGAAATGAGAAAAAGGTCGTCGCCGCAAACCGCGGCGTTTCACTTGCGTCCTGAATCCAGCTTTACGTAAAAAACGATCAGGCACTGCATTCAACGAAAACAACTCTCTCTTCACATCATCATCATCATCATCATCATTAGTTTTGTATCAGCCGCGGTTGTGCGAGTGACGAGCTCTTATTTTTGTAAACGAGCTCGAATTGTCCACGTATTATACCCGTACTGAACTTTGTCAGCCAGCGACAAAGTTTCATTGGATCGCCGCAACAGACTTTGTGTTTTCCCGAAACTGAATGGACAATCTAACTAAATTGATATCCGCTGGGTGTGCCAGCACCTTGTGGGGATATGCTGAGCATTGTTTCCCCCGAATTCCGCATCGGCCGGGAGGCTGTTGTCAAAAATTGGACACGGCCTTGGTTGGCCAAAAATCGAAAGTGCGCGAATATGTCTCTACACCAGCACCGTAGTGGTGCAACCCCGCCCCACATGCACGCACCTTCGTACGGACCGGCGCGTTCATTTGATCCTGGCTGCACGCCTCGCACGTACGACACTGAAATAAAACGATCAAATGGTTTGATCCGGTGGCCTTACTTGGGTGTACTCGGAGGTTTTTTGGGAAGTTCACGGGAAGTACCAAGTGCATAAAAAATTGCTAGACATCGGCCATTTTACTATTTGGTGTGTGGTGAAGATCTTAGTACATGGGGACGTTAGGTTTTCTACACCGTCGAACAGGTTCCGTACGGGTGCGTACAACGCTCACATCGACGCAGAAGCGCTCCTCCCACCCGAGTACCAGTCTCCGAGACGTTGCATCGCGCCCCCCACTTTCTGAGCTTCAACCAGGCGGCACACCCCAAGAGAAGTTCTTTGAAGAACCCCTAGCACTTGCCGTCCTCTGGCCTCCCGTCGTTCAGACGCGCTTCCAGTTTTGAGCAATTGAAACCAGGAAAAAAAAAAAAAAAAAAACAGAAAACAGAAGGAAAAACAAGAAGAAAAACACGCCCTTCTGAAAGGTGCCAATAAAAGTATAAAGAACATTCAATTGTTGTAACCGAGTAACCAACGACGCACCGCAAAATAAAACATTTCACTCTGAAAAACTATAAAAGAGAAGAAAAATACAAAGGACGAATAGGCGAAGGGACGGTCAAATCGTGGATGCTCATCGGTCGGCAGGTAGAAGATATACCTGAGGTTTGAACTTGACATGCAGCAACTCTCTGTGACGATAGACTGCACAAGCCATACCGATGGCCGCTTTGCACGCGTTGTGTCATGCTTCGGTGGCTTCTAAAAAGTACCTGAAGTGAAAAAAAGAAGCAATGTTTCGGGACCGGTGCTGCGGTCGGTAGAATCAGTCGAGTCCGCAACGCTAGGCTCCCTTCTTCTATTCCTCCGCTTGTCATGTAGGAACCCACCACATCCCCTCGCCCCCCCCCCATTTCCCATTGACAAAAAACCGTCTAAAAAATAGCCACTCCCTCCCTCGTTTCACCCCTTTTTTTTCTCTTGACATTTTCCCCCTTGTGTCCTGTAGCGCAAACCCCTTCAATGTTGCTGTTCCCGGCACCGGCAGCTCTTTTTCTTTCGTTTTCGCCGTGCTTCTTCCGCACCGGTCGCACTGAGGCGAGGTGGTGACAGAGCGAAGAAGGGGCGCAGCGTGCCAAACCCGCACCATCTCTATCACATTTCTCCGCACTGCAATTGCAGAGGCATCGGCGCCGGCAAAATGAAGACGAGGGATGACGATCACCCAACGGAAGAAGAAGTTTCCAGCGCCACCCGTGAAAGCGAAGGCAGGGATCGCAGAAGCATGCACACACACCGGCGAGAAAGGGAAAGGACGCAAAACGACCGCGCGGAGACGATGCTTCGAATGAGTGCAAACGCCAGAAGCACGACACGGCAAGAGGTAGTCACCTGGTGCTAATGCAGGCTACACCTATTCTGCATTCCAACCCCAACAATTGCAGAGCATCGCAGGAGGTCGGCAGCTGCTCGCAAAGCAAACTCGTTATTTGAGCTTCAAAAAAAAAAAAAAAAAAAAAAAAAAAACGCCGTCTCAAGCAACCGACGAAGCGACTATCGCTGGAAGCACAAAAAGAAGAGACAGTTATACGGTACCAAGGAGACAGACGGCCACCTCATACTGAGGAGGGCGTATGGAAGGTAAAGTAATGTAAGGCACGTGTATTATGGCCAAACTCACCAACGATCAGCAACAAAGGTACACACCGATGCTGCCCTTAGCACACGAGTTAAAGGGTATCTCTATGGCCGAAGTCACCCGGAGACTCTAATAACGCCGAGTTTCGAGCGGACTTTCACTTTAGGCGGGGAGGTGAGGCGTTGTTGGCGGCGGGGGGGTGCCGCTGCGTGGCGCAAGCATGCCGCAAGATGACGTTTCACGCCTGAAGGAAGTTTTCCCGGAGATCGAGCGCAAAGTGGTATGCCGGCCTCCTCCCTCTCTATCTGGGCAGGGCGACAAACTAAAGAAATGCAATCGAAAGTCAAAGCGATCGTACGCCCATCCCCTCCTGATATGGCCGCATGGCTTAATCCTTGAACCAAGCATATGCCTACTGGCAGGATCAACCAGGTTTCTTGTCACTCAAACCAGACTGGACCGAGGAAAATCTGCCGAATCAAAGATTCTCCGACACTATAGAGATTGTATCGTGTCAAGCCAAAATTGATGCATTGTTCATTCCATTCATCCTTCGGCTTTCAAAGGGGCAGTCCTCGACATCGTATCTCAACGACCGACAGCTTTCCTCGGTTGCCTTTCTTGTATTTCACCACCGTGTCTTCGATGGCGATGTTCAGCGGCTGACAACGGCGGGGGACACCTCTAAAGGCCGGGAGACACGTAGAAAGGGCGAGAGACACCTGCGAACTTCTTACCTCGGGCTTATTTTGGACCGGCCGCGTTGCTGCCCTCAAACCTCGCACTCGTGTGCTTGCTTACAAAAAAGGTAAACGGCAAACCACACTACTTGTGCCACGAAAGGTACAAATCCCGATACCATGCCGCATAAAGAACATCGTTGGTACTAAAAATAGTAGTTGGCAGCGTACAAACATACGCGAAACTTACCAAAGCAGGTGAGTTCCGCTAGTGCGCACAAGCAAAAAAGTTTACGCACATGCGAGAGAGGGGTGAGCCGTAATTGAATTTCACACACACTGCGCAGCTCGTGACCGCTCTGAAGACGTGCCGGGGCAACTTCAACGAGGCCGCGTCCATCCTGCTCGAGCGGCGGGAGAACACGGGGCCGAACGCCAAAGGCAAGGCTTCGCGGAAGCCGGCAACTGTGCCGAAGAGCTACCTGCAGTACCTGCAGCAGGGCGCAGCGGCGCCCGAGGACGTCCCCGAGCCCCAGCAGCCCGCGAAGAAGGCGGGCGCGAAGCGCGCGGCGGCCGACGACGACTTCCCGAGCCTGCTGCAGGCTTGCCGGCCTTCCGCGAAGGAGCGAGCCGAGGCGAAGGGCAAACAGCTGGACCTGGGCGCCGCTCAAGGAACAACCGGCGGGGAGGCAGCACCCAGCAAGCCGTCGTCGTGGGGTGGGGGCAATCAGGATGGACGCAGCGACGCCCCAGCTGAGCAGAGGCAGCCCGAGCCCGCGGCGCAAAGGAGCGCGGCGGCGAAGCCGGAGGCGGCGAAGCCGCCGAAGCCGCGCCGGCCGTACGCTGTGCTCGCGCTGCTGGGTGGCGTCTCGGTATGGCTGGCCGCCGCGCCCGGGAAGGTGTGGCGGGAGTACACGCGGGCAGAACGCTTCGCGCTGCACCTGCTGCGGCCGTGCATGGAGATGCGCGCGAAGTCGGCTCCGCACCTGGCGGCTCGCCTCGCGCTGTTCGACTGGTCCGACGGCGGGATCCGGACCGCCGCAATCGAGTGCCTCCTGCAGCCCCACGAGCTGACCGTCGCCGGGCGGCGGAAGTGCGCCGAAACCCTCCGGCTGCTCTCCGAGCAAGCATCCACCAACGGACTCGACATCGTCGTCGTCGACCTCCTCCTCGAACGCCTCCGCCTCGCCATCGACAGCGGCGCCGCCCGGACAGCCCCGGCGCCGGCCGACGCCGGTCGGGCGAAGCCGCGGGAGTTGACCTGGGGCGCCCCGACGATAGACGGGTCTCCAGAAGGACCCGCGGCCCTGTCGAAAGGGCAGATCGCCGACATCCTGCGGAGGACCTCTTCGCAGCAGGCGGTCGCCCTGGGGGAGTTCCTGGGGGATCTTGTCGTCGTCGGCGTGGTCGGAGTGGACGTGGCGTGCGAGTTCGTGCTGACGCTTGCACACTACTTGCTGCGGTTGGACGCCGGATCCGCCCTGCGGATAAGCGTGATGTCCGCTGTGCTGACGGCCTGCGCCGAGTACAGCGGCACCGCGCGCTGCACGCCGCGGGACCGGTCGCTGATCGCGGCGGTGGTGCCGTATTACGCGCAGTACTGCTTCAGCCGGTCGCCGCTCTCGCCCGACGTGATGGGTGCCGTGCTGCAGACCGTCTCGCGCTGCACCCCGGCATCGGCGGCCACCGGGACACCTGTAGCGTCGTCGCTGCAGGCGCTGTCGGACTCTGCGATCTTCTGCCTCAGCTCGCTGCCGTTCTCCCGGTGCTCCGTGTGGCTTAGCCTCATCTCGCACCTGCGCGGGCTCCCGGCGGCGGCGGATGCCGCGGCCGGGGATGCCGACGGATCGCTGCCGCTGTCCCTCGTCTCGCGCGCGAAAGTGTGGCCCGTCAACTGCGGCTGGGCCTCCGGCGTGCCTTCCGACGGAGACGGCGAGGCGCCGGTCGGAGGCGCGGCGGCGGGGGCCCAAGGGGTTGCGGGGGGCATCGACGCGCAGCAGCGGGTCGTCGTCGGCAGGGGGCGCGGCATGGTGCAGTCGGACGACGTGTTCATCTCGTCGTTGATCCAGGCGACCATCCAGGCCGACGCCGCGGCCGCTTCGCTGGGCGCCGGGCGCGGGCGGGGGGTCAAGACCGCCGAGGGCAGCGGCGTTTTGTGGCTGCCGAAGCGCTAACGAAGGTTGGCCGTTTCCCCCGCGCGGGGGAGACGGGATCACCTTTTCCGAACCCGCGTTAGACTTGTGCGATGGCAGGCGCGCGTCCTGCAGCCCGGAGCCCGGAAGCTCCCCAAACCACTGCTTAGCCTGAAAACAACTGCAAGGTCTGTTTCCGCATGGTAGTGGTAGTAGTGCAGTCTGTCAGCTCGGTGGTTGTTTGTGCCCGCCAACGGCAAGGCGGGCCAAGCTGGGCAGTCATGAGACAATTCGAGGCCCACGCCACGTGTTTCTTCCCTATTCCCCACGAGCTCACGGTCGCCGAGCGGCGGAAGTGCGCCGAAACCCTCCGCTGCTCTCCGAGCAAGCGGCCACCGACGGGCTCGACATCGTCGTCGTCGACCTCCTCCTCGAGCGGCTTCGCCTCGCCGACAGCGGCGCCGCCTGGCTGGCAACGGCCGTGCGAGCCGCGGGAGTTGACAAACCCGCGTTAGACTCGTGCTGACACGTCTCGCCCGCTGGTTCATCGCAGGTCCCGACCGAGCCAATCGGCTCCATGCATCCTTTCTCGAAGATGCTTGCATTTCGGACCGTCGTAGCTGAGTTGTCCGGCTCTGTAGTCGTATCCAGGTCCCTCCATCTGTCGGTTAGTTAAACCACAGCACTTCGCTTCATCACAGCGGTGGCGAGGGGAACGTGACTTCTGCCCAGTGCCCGGGTAAACGGCGGGAGTAACTATGACTCTTAAGGTAGCCAAATGCCTCGGCTCAATGCATCCTTTCTCGAAGACGCTTGCATTCAGGACCGTCGTAGCTTAGTTGTCCGTCTCTATTGCGGTATCCAGATCTCTCCATCTATGCTCGGTACATAGTTGGAATCACTCATCTACCCAGCGACGGGTTCGTAAAATCAAGATGATCAGTGCCCTTTTCGTCGTCAAGCAATGACCCGTGTGGTTGAGTCGTTGTCTCTGCGTGCGCGCCGAGGTTCGGCTCATCGATATGCTGGGCCTCTGGTGTTTCGTCGGATGGGAACGTGTGAGCCGAAAGTGCGTCCGCAGGCCTGAGGCGCGAAACGGAGGATCGGGGAATCAAGTTGGCAAAGGCAGAGACGTCTGCGTCCTTTGCTTAATCATCTCTCATCTGAATCTGTCGCAAGATCGCGATTGCAGACTGTCGCCACAATTCTTCTGCATTCTACCCTCGTCTTCGTCTACATACGGCATGTCACGCGATGCGTCCCTGGGGATAAGTTGTCGAGTTGTTGCCGTTGTCTCCCGTCTCTCGCAAGCCAAGGTGACCCGATGTTCTGGGACTCTGTGTCTTCGGGAGAAATTGGCCGCCATCACCCAACACGATCGACACCTTCTTTTCCTATCAGCCTAGGCTCGAGAAAACATCGGTCTCCAAGCCCTTCAAAATACTCCCAAAACAAGGGGAGGCACCAGCAACTCGCTCTATTCTGAGAAGCAGTTCCCTAAGCTAGCATCTCCACGTTTTGAGGCCTAAAGAACCACGAACCCGTTAAACTGACACGTCGTGGCCGCCTTTCCGCTCGTCCCGCTTGCTTCCTCGGACTAGGAGGGCGTGCAGAGGATATGCAACAGCTTCCGTCCTACCCCTCGACTCGTCATCTGCAAGCCGCACAGGCATTGCAGGAAGGTGCAAAAAAGAGAGTCTGTACATGAG
The DNA here is from genome assembly GCA_030068145.1 of Diplonema papillatum. Taxonomy (NCBI): domain Eukaryota; phylum Euglenozoa; class Diplonemea; order Diplonemida; family Diplonemidae; genus Diplonema; species Diplonema papillatum. The sequence goes on from JAPJBO010000301.1 coordinate 108,802, forward strand.
GGAAGAACGAACCGATAGGTCTGTGACGTGCTAGACTGTTGTAGCCCCACCTGTTTGAGTGGGCAAGCTGGCTGAGAAGTGAACTCAGGACCCTGTAAAAGAGAGAGCTAACTGGGTTTGGCATACTTTCTCTTACCAAACGCAAACAAAGATTGTACGACATTAAACTGATCGTTCGGGATCGACGGTAACACACAAACCCCGCCAGACCCAAACGCTGAACAAAAGAAGGGGAGGTGGAGGTGGTTAAAGGTCGCAAGACTCTATACTGATCGTCCCTCTGGATCGACGGTTACACAAAAATTCTCAAGCGAACTATTACTCTAAAAACCACGAAAGGAGTTGGGGCCAGACCCAAACGCTGGTAACAAAAGAAGGGGCGGTGGAGGTGGAGGTGGAGGTGGTAGTGGTGGCTCGGTTATGCAAGCCGAGACGTCGAGCAGCGTGTGCCGGCAGCGGCGGGAGAGCATCGACCTCGGAGGGAGCACGCTGTGCACGGAGGGAGTGTCAAGTGCGTGCGTGACCCCGAAGCGCGACTCGGGCGGCGGCGCCGCCGGCGACGGGTCCGTGCCTTCGGCCGGGCACGCGCGCGAGCAGATCGACGCGTCAGTCGCCCGCTGGCAGGCGGTCGCGTCTCTGCTGAAGGCCGGCGACTGGAAGGGCATCCGTGACACCCTGGGCCTGCCTGAGCTCCTGCCCGTGGCGGATGTGTCGAATGCGGCGGCGCACCAGCTGGTGACGTTCGTGCTGCAAGAGTACGAAACAGTCGTCGCCCTGCGGCCCGCCCGCAACCTGCTGATGTCGCCGGCCCTCGAGCCCAGCCCGGCCAACAGATACCTGGCCGGCAGGGTCGAAGAGATGGCCGCGGCGCTCGAGCGGAAGTCCGACGAAAACCGCGCCCTGAAGGAAGAGATCGCCGAGCTGCGCGCGGTGCTCCACGAGCAGCGCAGCCTGCTCAGCGACAGCGTCTCGGTGGCGAACGAGCGCGTTATTTCGGAGTTCGAGGCGCGGATGCACGACTCCGGTAGCCATTTCTTTGCGTTTTTTTTGTTGTATAAGCACCTGCTTTGTAGGACATACTTGAGGAGAATGCCAGTTGCGAAATCTCAAAGGACCATGCCGATGACTCCTCAATATTCCAATCTCAAATGGTGCTGTAGCCCACACGAAACACAGTTAAATCTGGGTTTAGTACGATTTTCAATAGTCCATCTGTACTGACGGGAACATTTCCGGAACAACGGTTGCACATGAAAGAGAAAACGAAGCCAACGAAAAAGTGCTAATACAGGAAAACCCCTACACGCGAGGAACAAGAAACTTTTGCCTTATCATTTTCATCACCTTTGGTCAGTTGATGCTGATCGTCCTGCTTCGTTTATCAGTGCAAGCCCCAACTCCGGAAATGTTCTTGTATTAGCACCTGCTTTGTAGGAAATACTTGAGGAGGCTGCCAGCTGCAAAAGATCAAAGGAGGTAAATGTGCTGTAGCCCACACGAAACACAGGTGAATCTGGGTTCAGTGGCGGGCGTGAGCATTCAACAAAAATGCCGAAGCAACTCGACAGGTCGGGCGCGGTGAGTTGGGTGAAGAGGGTGGTCGGGACTGATGTCCCGTCCCTTCTTTCATTCACCGCAAACAACCGCCGACTCGCGGCACAACAAAAACGACCCACTTTGTAGTTGTAATGTTTCTCCCCCTCTAGCCTCCTTCGAAGTAAGCACAAGGCAGCCCTTCGAGTATTTTTGAGAACTAGCGGGTTCCTGCAAAGACGCAAACCGTGTGTTTCACTCGGTCATCAGAATTTTAAGCCGCAAAATGAACCAGGGTGAAATATGCAAGTGAAAGGAACAAAAGTGTCCCGGAAAGCCTCGGCCCTGCGGGACTGCCAGGGCTCTCCGCCCTGGCACCGGCCAGCTCCCAAAACTTGGACCCAAAACTGGGACCACCCAAAACTGGGACCACCCAAAACTGGGACCAAAACTTGGACCCAAAACTTGGACCCAAAACTTGGACCCAAAACTTGGACCCAAAACTTGGACCCAAAACTTGGACCCAAAACTTGGACCCAAAACTTGGACCCAAAATTTGGACCCAAAATTTGGACACACATCAACGGCACACCGGACCACTCGAACACAACACACAGCCGCTGTCATCAGCGATCTGCAACGGCAAAGGGACGATCTCTCCGCGTCGCTGGAGAAGCAGTGCGCGCGGCACACCCGGGCCCTATCGCGGGCGAGCCAGATCGCCACGGACATGGTCGCGGCGGCGGACGCGCACAAGCGGGAGACCGCGTCCGCGCTGGCGGAAGCCGCGCAGCACCGGACCGCCCTCACCAACCTGCGGCACCGGCATCGGGAGCAGCTGAAGCGCGGCAGGGACCTGTACGACTCCATCCTCCTCAAGCGGGTCGACCCGTCGCCCCGCCGCCGCGGCAGCGCCGGCAGCGGCGGGTCGCTCGCGTCGCTGCCCGCCGGCGTGTGGAAGACCGCGGACGTCCAAGCGCTCGTGGCCTACTGCGAAACCGTCCTCCGCAACACCCCCCCCCAGCGGGCTGCCGGCCCGCCGTTCGATCGCCAGGCGGAGGATACCAGCACCGACGCCCCTCCTCCCAGGCTGGCTCACGGCGGTCCCTTTTCGGCAGCGAAAAAAAGCGAAGCCGCCCCCGCCGACCCCTCGTCGGCAGCGGGGCCTGACGACTCGACGGGATGCCCCGCCCACAATTCGTCGGGGCAGGGCTCGGCGTCTTCGTACTGCACGGCGGCCAGCGACTCGTTCACCGCCGCCTTGCCTTCGAATCCGGCGCCGGCCGGTTGCGAACGCGCCGCCACGCCGGGGAAGGGCGCCGCGGAGCCGGTGTCCTCGAGCGAGCTCACGCAGGCGTGCCACACCGTCTTGTCGTCCTTGCACAGCATCCTGCAGTCGCCGAGGCACTCGGGGTCTGTGGTGAAGGCGTTTCGCACGTCGTCCCTCGAAGAGGCGTTCGACTGCGTGACGCTCGTCGTCGGCACGCTCGCTTCGTTCTTCCCCACCGTGCAGGCGTTCTTGTCGGATCTGTCTAGCGAGTTGCTTCTGTTCCGCCAAGCGCTGGCTTCCACCTTCAACAACCTGCCGCTATCGGACGGCCTGCCGGTCGAAGTCGAGCCCGGCTTCCAAGCCGCGGCGTTCTCCGCCGTCGAGCTGCTGCGCTCTTGGCGGGTGAGCATCAGGAACGCGCACGTCATCGTCATAGATCGTGAGTCGTGATTACATCATCTCGTCGACCCTGCACAGCATCCTGCAGTCGCCAAGGCACTCGGGCTCTGCGGTGAAGGCGTTTCGCACGTCATCCCTAGAAGTGGCGTTCGACTGCGTGACGCTCGTCGTACTGCACGGCGGGCAGCGACTGGATCACCGCCGCCTTGCCTTCGAATCCGGCCCCGACGAAGCGCAGCCGCGGAGCCGGTGTCCTCGAGCGAACACACGCAGGCGTGCCACACCGTCTTGTCGTCCTTGCACAGCATCCTGCAGTCGCCGAGGCACTCGGGATCCGTGGTGAAGGCGTTTCGCACGTCGTCCCTCGAAGAGGCGTTCGACTGCGTGACGCTCGTCGTCGGCACGCTCGCTTCGTTCTTCCCCACCGTGCAGGCGTTCTTGTCGGATCTGTCTAGCGAGTTGCTTCTGTTCCGCCAAGCGCTGGCTTCCACCTTCAACAACCTGCCGCTATCGGACGGCCTGCCGGTCGAAGTCGAGCCCGGCTTCCAAGCCGCGGCGTTCTCCGCCGTCGAGCTGCTGCGCTCTTGGCGGGTAAGCATCAGGAACGCGCACGTCATCGTCATAGATCGTGAGTCGTGATTTCGTTCTGCCACATCACCTCGTCGACCCTGCATAGCATCCTGAGTCGCCGAGGCACTCGGGGTCCGTGGTCGCACGTCGCCTCCGAAGAGGCGTTCGACTGTGTGACGTTCGTCGGCACACCCCTACCGTGCAGGTGTCCTCTGCCGTCGAGCTGCTGCGCTCTTGGCGGGTGAGCATCAGAAATGCGCACGTCATCGTCGTAGATCGTGAGCCGTGACTCCGTTCTCCGTCCGGGCGTTCCATTCGCGGGGAAGAGGACCAGAAACACGCGTTGTCGCTAGTCTTTGGTAGATCGGCAACGACGTGAGTACCCATTTATTGGCGGAACCATGACGTTCCCATTCGCAGGGAAGACGAGAAACAAGCGTTGCCGTCACCTCTTTCTGTCTGACCGTTCTGAACGGCAAGCCGCGCACACTGGCTTCGTGCTGGCGAATATCACATTATCCACGTAATTCGCGGCTGGCAACCTCCTCGTACACTTTTCCTTACTTTGCCTGTACCTACGGAGTACCACCACCAGTACGTGATAGTGTGAATACGGGTTGAAGCACGAGAATGTATGAGGCACATGTGCGTAGATCGCAATGAGGCATCCAGTTATCGGGTGACCGCGAACCATGATTCGATTCTCTGGGCGTTCCCATTCGCGGGGAAAACCAGAAGCAAGCGTCGTCGGCACGTGGGGTACCCTTCATTGGCCGGTTAACATCAGCACCAGAAACACGCGTCGTCGAACACGTGGAGTTCCATTCATTGGAGAAAGCGTTCCTATACTTATGGTGGACTGTGTCTGTTTTTTTTGCGCACTTTCAATATTGTTCGAAGCTTGCCCGCGATGAAACTTCCCCACTCGGCTGCAACGCGCGCAAGGTGCCGTTGCCTGCACGATCTTCAGCAGCACTCGTACCGTGCGTGGTCACGTCGCGTCATCGTGTTGTGCATGCAACGTGCATCCAGTGCAAAAACAGGGGCTACTGATGTCCCCAAGCAAATCCCTACGGTGAGCCTGGCACAAGCGACTGCACCCAAGTAGAAATTGCGGTTAACTGCAACGAGGCTTTTTCTCTCTCTCCTCCCCTAGAATCACAAAAGTTAGAGAGTACTCCAATCACGTAAACCCCTTCCCCCCCTGTCACTCGATAAAGAAAAAAAGAAGTACGGCATAATGAAAGAAAACGAAAGGAAAATCTTAGTTTAAGGGAGGGGGGAAGGGGCCGCCAAGTGAAGTGGGCCCACTTCTTTTTTAACTGAGAGAAAGAAACAGGAATCAGCGCTCTGCATTCCGGGGCGTTTAAAGAAGACCCTAGCGAAAAGTCTACGGGCGCCGTGATGCGACGTCCTGGCGAAACCTGGACGACTTGGCAGCACGCAACGCCGCATGAAGTGTGTGAGCGAAAGGGCACGCTATCAGGAGCCTAACGGTAAGGCAGCAGAGTAGGCAACCTGGCTGAAGCATGAGCTAAAGTCTAGCCCGATACAGTAAAACCTTCCCCCCCCCCACTGTCACGCCACTCACAACGCTGAACCTCACAAGCACAAAACGTCGAAAGACACCAATCTGTACGCGATACGGGATCGTCGAAAACACAAAACACACGTGGGTCTCATGGTACACAGGCCTGCCTACCTCCTTCACGTCCTGTCTGCAGACCATTAGGATCCATGCTGCTGATGATGGTCCTCCTAGTGTGTTCGTTACCGAACTGTGCAGACAGGACACGGTGCGGTAATGTCACATGCCATTCCAAGTACGTTCTTGCAACCCGCACATCCCTTTAACATATTCGACGAACAAATTCGAGGTCGACAGACTTGCTACGACGGGTCAAGCGTCGGATGTGCATTCGTGGCATCCGGTAGAGACGGCTGTGGGGGAGTCCGTGGCGTCGCGGCCCGCCGCAAACCTCCGGACCTTATACGATCCCAGATCCCACTAGACGAAAGCCACTCGGAGGCTTCAAGCGCCCCGGTGTCTCAAGCGAACTTTCACCAAAAACTACAGAATAGGGCCAAACGCATGTCAACGTATACGTGGACAATGACAGTACTCACCGACACACTCTGCTCGTGCGACCGCCCCACTTTTCGCATGGCAATAGCCCATTTTCCGAAGGTCGCCCCGAAGGGGTCAACACCCAAGATAGTACGGTTCTTCTTAGACTTGTCGATTATAGTACATACCTCTTAGAGTTGTCGATAGTAGTACGGGGGAAGTACGGGGGATAAAGAACCCCGTACTACAATGACGACAACTCTACGGAAACCGTACTATAATCGACAACTCTAAACCGCAATAGTCAACCGGAGACCCTAAAACACCGAACCTCTAAACCACAATAAACGCTAAAGAATGCACTACAGTCGGAAATGACCCCGCCCGGAGAACCCGGAGTTTCGCGCGAACACTCCCTCTTGGAAAGGCGAGCGCGTTACGTACGGCGCGTTCCATGCAGGTGCAATTGCCAACTCGTGTTTCTTTCGGCCGCGTCTTCTGCACTCATTCCGCCGAAAAGGAACCGCGGGAGAGTTCCTGAAACCACGTCCAGTATTTGCGTTCAGGGTAGTGCGGTCAACGAAAACCCGTGTCCGTGGGCCCCAACGTATCCAACGGCATGTTCATGTGCACAAGCAGTTAAGGTCCTCGGTAAGGATAAGCGGTTGGCAGTACCAAAACAGGGGAGTCCCGCCAGTGCGCACAAACTAATGAGTTTTGTTTGTGCAATTTGACCTGTACTAAAAATAACCCACGCTGTTGGTGTGCCCTCGAGTTTTTTCTCCATTCTTTCTGTTTTTCTCGCGGATGTCCACAGGCCGTGTTACTTAGTCCCTTCGTGACATTTCGTCAGCAGGGGTAGTAAGAAAAGGCAGTCGCAACGTGTTGCAAGCATGTTTCAGCAGCAGCAGCAGCATAGAACACGTGTGAATACTTGCACGGTCTGCAAGGATTCATACGTGTTCTATGGCCCAGTGCAGCAGCACCTTGCTCAAAGTACCGTGACTTTCCCGTGAGCGCCACTTCGCGGACCTCTTCTTTGAAGATCTTCAGCCCGTCATGTCGCCGCTTCCACGCCTACTATCGGGCGCAGTGAAGGGCTCACTTGTTCGGAATAAGACTGTCGGAGAGCTGTCGAATGGGTATTCAGACAGATTGTCTGACTTCTCAGGCACCGCTCCGCTCCCGTCGAATACTCACGAACCTATCGTTTCCCGACTTTCTATCGCGCTCCTGCGCTACAAGGAGCGCCCTTCGCGCCTGCGGTCCCTGCCCCAGCTGCCCCGAAAGGGAGACGAGACCGCCCCGTGTTCCTTGAGAAAAGCGATCCAAAAGTCAGGAAATAACCTTTTTGACCGGAGCCAGAAAAAGTACGCGCGCTCGGCTAAAGGCCGGCGTGAGACTGGAGGCAGCAGTTAAAGTTCGGAAAGTTCGGGCGAAGCTAAGTTCGGGCGATGCTAAGTTTGGGCGATGCTAAGTTTGGGTGATGCAAATTTCTGGTGAACCAAAGTTCGGGCGAAGCAAAGTTCGGGCGCAGCTGAGTTCGGGCGAAGCAAAGTTCGGGCGAAGCTAAGTTCGGGCGAAGCTAAGTTCGGGCGAAGCTAAGTTCGGGCGAAGCTAAGTTCGGGTTCTGGTGATGCTGACTCGGGCGGAGCTGAGTTCGGCGTGTGGTAGCAAGTTTAGCCTGTGATGGCAAGGTCGGCGCCAGTACCCGGGGGGGAGACCCTAAGTTCTAAGCAAAGTGCGGGCGAAACAAAGTTCGGGTACGCTGAGTTCGGCGTGTGGTAGCAACCCCCCCGACTCCGTTTCCCGTGGTGCCCAAATACCGCGAGTACTGAGGAACTCCGCAAAAAACGCAATTTTCGGGCACATTGGACCCCGAAACGCAACAAACCTCGAAAACAATCTTCGACCGAAAAAGTGTGATAACCCGGGCCTACCGGCCTGAAGGCCGACGCCCGCTCACCCTTGCCTTTTGGCAGGGGGAAAAAAAGCTTGCTCCTCACTATTATCTAGTCCAAAAACAATACACTTTCATAATTGTTGCAAGAAAAGTGGGGTTGGCTCGAATAGAGGCTATTCACATTGCATGTTCATAGGACCTCCAGTCTCGAATCAGTCTGAAACTCAATCCATAGGTATCCGGGAGAGAAGTTCAACAGGTCAGCCTAAAAGACAGTCTGTCTATCTGCCCATTGTACGGCAGCCTACTCTGAACAGATGAGCTTCATCGCCCGATACGAGGCGTGGAAGCGGCGACATGACGGGCTGGAGATCTTCGAAGAAGAGGTCCGCGAAGTGGCGCGCTACAAGGAGTGCCACTCGCGCCTGCGGTCCCTGCCCCAGCTGCCCCGAAAGGGGTACGAGACGGTCATGCAGTACCTCCCGGTGTTCCACGAGGAGCGGGCGGTGCTGCTGCAGGGGCTGCTGGACCTGCTGCAGCCGAGCTCAGACGACATCCACTGCTTCCACGAGCCTGACCGCGTTTTAGACATGCTCGACAGCCTCGAATTGGCCCTCGACGACTATGTTGACCATTTCGGCACGTTCGCAGTGCACCTGCGCATGTTCGGCCTCCCGCTCGACCTTCCCGTCGCCGAACGAACCGCAATCGACAAACTGATCCGAAGCGCTGTCGTCGAGCTGCGGCTGCAGACCGACCGCTGGTCCTTCGTCAAGAACTGGGCGAGGTTCTTCAACAAAACGGTCGAAACGCCGTGCTCGGTGCTGCGAGACACCCTCGTGCCCCAGCTCTGCAAAGCGCAGGAGCAGGTCGGCGTGTTCTCGAAGCAGTGGGTCCGGGACCCTCTGTCCGCGCGCATCTCGAACGAGCTGCACGCGCTGAGCGGGCGGCTGTCGGTCATCAAGGCGCTGGGGTCACCCGACGTCACGCTGCGCGAGTGCAAGTACATGTTCCTTTCCCTCAACCTCCCCTTCGACGACGACCTGCCGGAGGACTACCCGCAGAGCATCACCTTCCGGCAAGCGGTAACCCTCGGCCTATTTGAGACATCCCGCGTTCGAGGGTACATCTGGGAAGACAAGGTATGCAGAAAGTTACTTCCTCAGCGTTGGGCATTGCAGTAGGACATTGCTGCTGTGCATTGCAGCAGCGGGGCTCGTTCAATGAGAGGAAAGGAATGAAGAAATCCGAATAACAACTTACGATGGGGTGATACCCCAAGGGTACTTTGGACACCCTGCGGGGTCACTCCACCTATCCAAAAGGAAAACAAAATGTTTCCCCCGTAGAACAGACACCCTGTATGTAGATTTGTCAAGCCTCGCAGATTCCCTCGAAAAATCCGTGAGAATTGGACGCAAGCTATGATCGCCGCTGGGACGACGTCACACCACCACAAAAATAATGAGGGAAGGTGAGACTGACATTCTTTGATTCTGATGGGTTTGGTCTCTTGGTAACGCCGGAGTGACTGTCTACTTGCAACCCCGCCTCATCCCGAACTCTTCTGGTGTTGGTTCGGGAAGGTGCTCCTCCTCTCATGACCATGGTCGGTGTTCTTCCCCTTCGTTTGTATGTAAGTAGCCTGACTGGTTTTCACCGTTTCTTTCATGATTGGAGATGCTAGGGCGGAATGGGACAACAATCCCGTCAAGTGGGAGAGACTCGCGAGAAAGACTGGAGAGAGTAACGCCTGCCTCTGCTGAAGACCCCGGCTCAGAACGGGTGCGAAGATGCCAGAAGAAGCCAACAATTTCCACTACCACTCCGACGACGTAATTGATTCGCAACGAACCAACCCCCGGCTTCGGACTACCTTCGGAACGCCCAGAAAACATGAGCATCGAAACCAAAAGGTTGAAAGATTGATCGGTATGTCCATACAGATGGTGGGTATGGATGCGCGCGTGTCCGTGTTTGTGTGCTCATGTGTGTTGGGTATCACCTGACGCGGAGTATATCCCTGTGTGTTTGTGTGTGTATGGAATTCAAGTATGGGTAACCCCTGTTGCGGAATATAGCCCAGGCTTTTAGCATTCTCACGTCACAGCTGAGGTTCCTGCCGACTGCTCGCGTCCGCGCGGTGTTCGGAACTGCAGCCTTGTTTGATCTAGGCTTCCTGCTTCGTGGCCATGTGCTGCATGGCGCAGCATGTCGTCGGGGGTAGCCGTCGCCTCTTGCATGCGCTGCACCGAGGCGCATCATGCTTCGCACATCTCGCTGTCGCATTCACGGCTCGCCTCGCCGCTGGTCGCTGCTTGTGCCCTTCTCCTGCTCCCTTCCCTTCCACTCTGCTGCCTCCTCCCAAGTCGCCTTGTAGAACTGCTCCGGGTGTACGTTCGCCGTCCATGTCTCATGCGCCTTGAGGGTTTGACTGTGCCATCGTGTCTGCGTTCGGGCTCCGTTGGCTCCTTGCCAGCAACACTGCTTCGGTTTGTGGGGCGAGTTCTGCCCGGCACGAAATGCCTTGCATGACCCCGCCGCCCAGAGCTGGTGACATTGGCCATGTGCCCACAATGCCATGCTACGCCACTGATCCGCGTCACCACGCTGGTGACTGCTCGTAATGACTGGCTTTTCGCCAGCGCGCTGTTCCTGTAGGCATCGTACTGTGCCTTAATTGTACCTACTTGCGTACCGGTTTCCGCTTGGACCATGTCCATGGCCGCGTTGCTCAACGCATCCGCGTCGATGTTCCTTCTCCAAAGCACGTGTTCCAGGTTGAACGAAAACCGCGGCGATAGGTCGGCCATGCTCGCCGTCGCTTGCAAGGAGTACGGTCGCAGGATGAAGTTGCACACGGCCGTCCCATTTTCCGGGCCTATCACTACTTGCGAGTCGCCCCTGACCCTTACCGGCCCTTCCACGTTCTGCGGCTGCTCCCTGAGCAGTTGTATGCCTGCAATCAATCCGTTAAAACTCCGCCACGTTGTTGGTGACACGTCCCGGAGAAATCTTTGCTTCTGCTATCTTTGTGTGTGGACCCGTTTCAACGTGGTGTCACGGAAGTGCAACACGATCAGCCTTTGCTAGGGCACGCCCGTCGTTGCTCGAAGGGGGGTCCAGAAGGCTACGGTTGTGAGAGTGTGTGCATGTCCTACAGCCTTTGTTTGTGCGCACGTGTGTAGTTCTTTGTTATTAATATTTACAAAAGCGTTTGTTACCATAAAAAAACATCACCATCAACCCACACAGTTCCCGAGCAATCAAAGCTACCAAGACGAGGACAAGCTCCTCGCCCGCGCCGCGAAGCAAGCGGCGGAGAGGGCTTCCGAAGAGCGGCGCCAGGAGCAAGAGCGGAACAACCTCTACGAAGCGCGGAAGAAGGCCGTCCAGCGGGTCGTCGCCGAAGCCAAGGCGGCGGCCGCGGACCGCATGAGCCAGCGGCTGTGGAAGGTGGACGAAAGGGAGCTGCACACGTACAAGCACTCGTGGGCCGGCTGCGAGCTGTGCGCGACGCCGGTAGTGCACTGGGTCGCGGTGCCGCTGCGGCCCGGCGGCGAGCCGCTGGTGCTGTGCAGAGCCTGCTCACCCGAGTACGAGGGCATGCCGCTGATCCATCGAGACTACACCTGGATGTGGATCTCGCTCCTCCTCGACGCTTCGTTCGCCGAGGGGGTCGGGTCCGTCGCGAAGCTGGCCCAAAAAACGGCCGACCTGCTGGGCCACGCGACGTCCTTCAACGACAAGCTGCTCGTCGAGGCCGAGCGGGAAGCGCAGGACGACGAGGCCTTCCGACTCTCCGCGGAGGCGGCGGCGGAGCACGAGAAGCTGACGATGCAGGCGGTACTGAACGCCAACGCAAGGCGGCGGTCTTCCTACTTTTCCGCGAAGCCGCAGAGCCCGCGGCAACAGAGCCAGAAAAGCGCTCACTCCATTGCTGGGTGAGTCTGTGCACGAGACTGACTAGTCAGCACCACATGCAAGCGACTGGCATGCTTATCCTTGAGGTATCTAGGTTCCGAGACCTCCAAGCCAGCAGAGCCTGCGGGCACCCTTGAGGCGTGTCCAAGAGTCACATTTCATCGGCTCACGATGCAGCCGGCGGTACTGCGTAGCAGGGAAGCGTAGTTTGTTTTTGCTCTCCAATACCTTACAAGCGGCGCCACGACCGATTCGATTCGCCCTCAGTGGCAGAAACGTGCGTAAGTAATGATCCAGATCCCGAATCTGAAACTGGCACTCTATCCCACCGCTTGCAACCGTAGCGGGCACCGCTTGTCGCTCGTGTGTAGTGTCCAGGCTGCTAGCTTACATGCACTAACTAGCGCCAATGCGAGGCCGCCCATTTACACACCCCGTCTCTCACTTCACGCTCCCTCTCTTTCTCATCTCTCGCTCCTGCCGTTTCCCTTTTGTTACCGTGGCTGCAAACAAGCTGCAGTAGCTCTCCAGCGACAGTTCCCAGTGGCCCTCCGGCAAGAGATTGGGGTTTGCAAGCTTGGCTCATGGCTGGCGCACGTGGGTGGAGGGCGATGAAAGCTCGAAATGAATAAAGGGGGGGGTCGAATAATAACAGTTATTTGACACACGTCTGGTTGTCTAAAAACACTACCACTATTTGATCCTGCTACTGTTCGGCTACCCGGAACTTTTTTAATTATTCGACAAGTCGAATAAAAACACAGTGTTATTATTCGACCCCCCCTTTACGACTTTATCCTATCGCTGTCGCCGTATAACCGTCAAAAAGTCAACCGGAGACTCAAAGAATTACCGGTTTCTTTCTTAAAAACTCGATACGCTGTGGAAATGACTACGACGAACACAGATTGACACATTCTCCTCCCCTTTTTCGGCGCGCGTTTTCGTGCTTTTTTGTTGAAGAAGGGGGAAAAAGGAAAAGGACGATGGCGAGGAGCATGGTGGCGGTGCTGCTGTGCATGCTGCTGTCGGTGCCCTTCCTGGCGCACGCGCCGCGCGCGCAGACACACGCCGAGTCGAAGGCGGCGGCGAGGGATGGGCTGCTGCGGCGGGCTCGATTCCGAGTGGGGCTTCTCCAGCGACAGCGACGAGGCCATGCGCCAGTTTCAAGCGAGCGGATGGAAGGCGACGACCAGCACACATCGCTTCGGTGGGTTTTGAGGCCTGGCGTACGGCATTCGGCTTTATCCCATCCCTTTGATACCCCACCCCCGTCACCGGTCAAAAAGCGAACCGGAGACTCAGAAATGACTTCATTGAAACACAGATTGACACACTTTTTCCTCCCTCTTTTCGGCGCGCGTTTTCGTGCTTTTTTCTTGTGCAAGGAAGAAGGGGGAAAAGACCAATGTGCATTTGCGTGCGGATGCCTGTGGCGAGGAGCATGGTGGCGGTGCTGCTGTGCATGCTGCTGTCGGTGCCCTTCCTGGCGCACGCCGAGTCGAAGGCGGCGGCGGCGCTGACGAGGGACGGGCTGCTGCGGCGGGCTCGACTCCGAGTGGGGCTCCTCCAGCTACAGCGCGCCAGTTCCAAGCAGCCCTCGACGAGAGAACGGAAAACGACGACCCGCACACATCGCTTCTGTGGATCTTGTGGCCCGGCTCACGGCTGGCTTACGGCATTCGACTTTACCCCAAGCGACAGTGATCGCCGACCAATTCTACCCACCCTTTGATACCCCACCCCGTCTCAACGGTCATGAAGCGAACCGGAGACTCAGAAATGACTTCATCCAAACACAGATTGACACACTTTCCTCCCTTTTTTAGGCGCGCGTTTCGTGCACTTTTCTTGTGAAAGGAAGAAGGGGGAAAAAACGATTTGCGTGCGGATGCCTGTGGCGAGGAGCATGGTGGCGGTGCTGCTGTGCATGCTGCTGTCGGTGCTCTTCCTGGCGCACGCGCCGCGCGCGCAGACGCACGCCGAGTCGAAGGCGGCGGCGGCGCTGACGAGGGACGGGCTGCTGCGGCGGCGCGGGCTTGACTCCGAGTGGGGCTTCTCCAGCGACAGCGACGAGGCCATGCGCCAGTTCCAAGCGGCCCTCGACGAGCGGATGGAAGGCGACGACCAGCCCACGACGCCCCCGTCGCAGGCTGTAGGAAACACGATCCTGCTGGGCCCTAAGCGTCCCGTAGTGATCCCGGGCTTGCCCGAGCTCCCGACGGAGCCCCGGCTGCGAGCGGCCGACATCACTGTCCGCCAGGTGTTCCCGGAGCCGGAACACGACGAGCGCGCCCTGGGATACTCCCTGCCGGGCGGCGTCCAGTTCACCGGCGAAATGCTGCCGTCGTTCCGCGACGACGCCGGCCTCGGCTGGCTCAAGCAGCTGCCTCCGACGCCAGACGCGCCTAGCGGCGCGGATGCCCTGCGGCTCGCCAGGTCCTGGGGCCTCCCGGATCACTGGAACGCGAGGCACCACCCTACCCACTTCCTGCTGGGATCGCCGAAGGCGGGGACGACGTTCGTCGAGAAATGCTACTCGTCCGGCGCCTTCGCGGGGGACCGGGAGCACATGCCGTACCCGCGCCCGAACGTCCGCTGGCCGGTGCGGAAGGACAGGTACGGGGAGCCGGTCTCTTGGCACACGGCGTTCGCCTTCGAGAACGCGTGGAATCGGACGGGGTTCCGGCGGTGGGACTTGCTCAAGGAGCCGCGGGCGTACCTGGGGTGCGAGAATTACACGAGCCCCGTTTACTACCGCACCTTCGAAAGCTTTCCACCCGTCGAGGAAGGGTCGAAGAACTGGGAGATCCTGGACGCGACTCCGACCTACATCAGCAACGTGCGCGCGGTGGAGAACGTCTACGTCGACCACCTGCACGACTTGACGCGCCCGCGGTTCGTGGTTGTGTGGCGGGAGCCTTTCGCGAGGATGTACAGCCACTTCGTGATGATCGTCGGGAGGAAGCCGAGCGTGCAGCCCCACGCGTTCGTGGCCCGAATGCGCAAGGACTACCAGCACCTCCTCCGCGAGCCGGGCTGCCGCGTCGTGATCGACGACCCCGAGTCGCTGATGCGCTCGGAGAACAAAGCGCTGCTCCGCTACGTGCTCAACAAGTGCTTCGTATTCCCGAAGTATCTTTCGTTTTCGCTGCCCGTCCTCGGCCTCCGGTACTGGCTGCACCACTTCGACGCGTCGCAGTTCACCGTGATCAAGACGCAAGCGATGAGCAAACCCGAGCCGGAGCCCCTCATCGCCACCCTCGAAGAAGCGTTCGACCTCAAAGCTCTGCCCAAGTGCGAGGATGGCCAGAACTGGAGGACGGAGAACTGCGCGGGACCCGGCTTCTGGTCGCAGATCACCTCCATGTGCTCCGACCCCAAGGCGCGCGGGCACAACCGCGCTGCGTCGTACAGCGCGCGGGCGAAGACGGCCGCCATCTCCAAGGGAACGGAGGAAGACCAAGCACCCTACTTGGCCCTGTTCGCAAAGTACGAAGCCCTCATGCAGAAGCTCATCGAGGACTTCAACATCCGGTTTGTTGACAAATGATCGCCGACCCCCCCCGTCGTAGTCATGTTCTTCACCCCCCGTGAGTCCTACCTCACCGGCATCTGAGCTCGCCCCTGTCAGGCGCGCAGTCGACAGAACGAGGTGGAGCTGTCCTGACGCCTTGCCAGTGACAGACAGGCCGCTCACGTGGTGAGTGCAACCGCCTCGTGTCGTAGTCTGGTGGCTCAAGAGGTGCGACCGCCGCAGCAATGAAATACCGCTACCCTTGTACAAAGATGGGAAGACGGCGTCTGGTCGCAGACCACCTCCATGTGCTCCGACCCGAAGGCTCGCGGGGGCGATGTCGGCCGCCATCTCCAACGGAGGAGGTCCTCACCAAGGACCCTACTTGGCCCTGTTCGCAAAGTACGAAGCCCTCATGCACAAGCTCATTGAGGACTTCAACATCCGGTGTTTGTTGACAAATGATCGCCGACCCCCCGTCGTAGTCATGTTCTTCACCCCCCCCGTGACCCCCGTGAGTCCTACCACATCGGTATCTGAGCTCGCCCCTGTCAGGCGCGCAGTCGACAGAACGAGGTGGACTCAGACCCTGTGCAGTAGCACGAATGGTGGGAGGCCGCATCAACGAAACCACGCTACTCTGACAAGGATGGGAAGAGTGGGGTTAGGTACTGTGTCGCATTCTGTACAGAAGTAACGGCATCTCGACGGCTCACAATCGCTCACAGCTGTTCATGGTGAGAGCTGTGTGGGCAGAAGCAACGCTATTCCGACGCCTTGCCACCACGACGCGATGATGCACGACGTTCTCAAAAGAGCAGGGGGAACCAGTCATCATGGGCCACCGTGTTCCACGGACGGGGGTCTTGCCGCCCCCAGCAAATGCAGCCATCGGCCAAACGTGGATCACGAAATCTACCCGCCCCCCAACCCGACTCTCATTCAACAGTCTGCATACACTCAGGTTCCGCGCTGGTCCGCCTTGTGTGTCTGGCGTAACGGACCGCAACACAGTGCACTCTCCAAGCATCGTCGTTGCAAACCTTCCTTCCCCCTTCTTCGAAGAAAGACTTGACGCTGGAGTGCATGAGAGGCAGCGATCTGACATCAAACACTAGACCAACACTTTCCCCAACGACAGCAAGCGTCACCCTAGCCCACCCCGGTAGGTCGTCGATTCCTTCGGACCGCTCCCTACCGGTGTCAGTTGCTTGAGTTGGGCGTTTTCTTTTTTCTCGTTTTTCATATTTTTTCCTTTCCTGAATGAGAACGTGCTGTGTATGAGAAGACGGCAGTTTTCTTTTACGAAGGGAGGAAAAATGTCCACCCAAAGTAACACGTGTCACGAAGGACCGAAACATGCGCAGATAGGGCACGAAGCTGAGCGCACGGCAAAGACACATGTACACGTGCGCACTTACACTTCGGACTCGAAGCTGTAGTGCTGGGCCTTCCTTTATTTCTGAGGTCTGCACGTCCATACGTGAAGGATACCCAAGCAGCCTGACCTGCACGTCGATCCTGCAGACGCGTCTGCGTCTGCGTTTTCAGTAGGTCTGCAGACGCAGACGCAGACGTCTGCACGTCTGCGGACAACACTGCCGGGTATACACCCTGGACATGATAGGCACGATTCTGCCCAGGCCCTAAACTATATTATTCCCCCTTCCCATCCACGCACGTTCTTCTTTCATACCCCCGAAGGAAATTGAATTCTTGGAAACCTCTGACGACACTGGTCACTCAGTGGTTCCTGACCTTCCAGCGAATGTCCGACCTTGGGCCCTGCCAACGAGCGATGAAGGCCGGAGGAAGGACACGAGCTTTGCAATTTTTTTTTATACCAAACATGAAATGTTGGAGGAAATGAGAAGCTCGTCGCCGCAAACTGTAGCGTTTTCACTTGCGTCCTGGATCAATCTTTACGTAAAAAACGATCAGGCACTGCGTTCAACGAAAACAACTCTCGCTTCCCATCATCATCATCATCATCATCATCATCATTAGTTTTGGATCAGCCGCGGTTGTGCGAGTGACGAGCTCTTATTTTTCACCCTTCTTAGTACGTTTTTCAACGACGGTTGCACACTGTTTCGTTTATCGGCGCGAGGCCCGAGCCGGGAAACCATAGGTGCTCCCTAGCACCCACCGGCACTCTTTCCCCGTGTGACCACCACCTTTAAGACCGGAAGTCACCCCGGAGACTCTAAAACCTCGGAGGGAGAGATTCAAGCAAGCTTTCACTCTGTAGTGGAGCGAAATACTCGAGGGGCTGCCTTACTTCGAAGGAGGCTAGAGGGGAAGAAACAATACAACTACAAAATGGGTCTTTTTCGTTGAACGCTTCCGCCCGCCACTAAACCCAGATTCACCTGTGTTTCGTGTGGGCTACAGCACATTTAGCTCTTTTGATCTTTTGCAGCTGGCAGCCTCCTCAAGTATTTCCTACAAAGCAGGTGCTTATACAAAAAAAGTTCCCCCGTGGCTCTTGAGAATCAGTCGGTCCCAATTTCCGAGACAAATTTTAACTCTACAAGCCCTACTTCCGGAGGTGTTCACCTCCCCGCGCTGAGTTCCCTTCGAAATGCATCCGGAGTCAAAGCAGCTACGTCGAGTATTTCCGGATACCAGGTTCGAGCGAAAATGGGACCGTAAATTGAGCATGTTGTAAGCGCCGCAATAATGCCGGCACAAAGTCGTGTGGAATCTCGCCGCCTTTACGGTGTAAAGAGTGGCGGGTGCTTTCGCGTGCAGACGCCTTGGTCCTGCTTGGTACAGACGACGGCGAACCAAACGCCAGCGCGCGCATCGGCCTACTGGTGCCACATTCCTATCACGCCATCCAATATTTCGTCTCCTTCTACACGACCCGCTTGTTAAGGAATTTCCCGTGTTACATGGCATGTGACATCACATGTGAGAAGACAGCATTGGCGATAAGTTAGCATGCCCGTCGATCACACGTTATCCATATAACATGTGAAACCGCGTGTTACATTCACATCAAGTGGAGGTCGTATTCTTGCACTCGCATCACCCCCCCCCTACCCCCGAAACCAAGTTGTGCGCGCACCGGAACGGGACTAAAAATACCCATCCAAAGGACCCACTGATGAGCTCTGACTTTGGATTGGTCTGCGTTCAAAGAGCGAAACATGAGACGAAGAACGAGGTGCACACAACACCGCGGTGAAAAAAAACACAGGGGGCTAGTCCCTCAAGGTTTCATACCCCACTTTGGGAGCCGTACACTCCCCTTTTTACTTTCTATTTTGCATCCCTTTCCTAGACGACATCTTCCTCGAAGAAAACTTGATGTTAGCATCAACCATGCATGAGAGGCAGCGCTCTGCCTGAACATTAAACTAAGATTTTCCCCCCGGCAGAAAACCTGGTGCTAGCATCCATAAGCGGCAGTCTTCTGCCCAAACATTTTGCACCGCAACGTATGGGGGGGGAGGAGGACGCCTACGCGCACACTCGCAAGCACACACGAAACCACCCCTCAGTTCCGAGTCAATCAGGGAAAGCACAAAACGTGGTGGGGGGGCGAGACGCTCCGCCCCCCTGCCAAAGAGAACCCATATCCGTCGTTCTGTGTGTTCGTCACTCACCAAAGAGAAAAGAAGAAGAAGTTTCGCAGTCAAAAAAGAAAAAAAATTAGACCTTCGTTCGTGTTTTTTTGTAGTGAGGGGACCGAATGCTTCCCGCACTCTGTTTTGTCTCTCTCTTTTTCTCTCTCTCTCTCTCTCTCAAATGAAAGCGAGAATGTGGGGTAAGCCCTGATTATTAGATTCACGGTTAAACGAAGCTAGCGCACAAGGTTTGCCTGATCTCGCACCTACTTTCCGATACCAAATAGATACTCTATTCAAACTCTCTCTGAACTTCTTACCTCGGGCTTATTTCGGACCGGCCGCGTTGCTGCCCTCAAACCTCGCACTCGTGTGCTTGCTAACAAGAAAGATAAACGGCAAACCAAGCTAGACCACTAAACTGCACTACTTGTGCCACGAAAGATACAAATCCCGATACCATGCCGCATAAAGAACATGAGTCTGCAAAATAAACCGCCCGAACAGTACAGTTTTTCGGGAGGGGAGTTGCTGTGTGCTCCTGCGGTCTTTGTGTTTTTTCGTACTTGACCAACAGGTTCACCCCCCCGCACGCCAAGTCCGCCCTTCGGTACAAGTTCGTCCAGAACTTCACTCACTTCGTTCACGAAGTTCTTGACCCCTCTCTCTTTCTCCGCTTCTTTTTTCTCTTTGGTAGAAATGTGAAAAACCCGTTTTCACATTTCTTCCCCAGTCATCTTGTACCGCAAAGTTACGATTTGAGCATCAGAAAATCATCGGGGATAGTAGCAGGCGACCCAGTTATTCGGCAACTCCCTGTCGTTTTGCTACCATTTGATTGAACTGACCGGTCAAATGGCGGTCATTCAATTAGAACTGACCGGTCAATACACCGACAGTCAAAAAAGACAGGCGCTTCGTTTTGTTTGTGCGTGCCGGTTGACCATCCCTCGCCGCCGTAGCCGCGTTTTCCGGGAAGCCACTCAGCTTGACCTCCTCCCAGTCAACATCATCCGGGACGCAGTCGTCTTTCGACTTGAGCAGCTCAGCCATTTCTAAGCTTATTTCTTTGTTTGTGCGTGCCGGTTGATCGTTTTCCCACTTGTATTTACCCTGTGTGTATTCAGGTAAGGAATTCTGATCAACCACCAAAACACGCTGCCTACGTCTTTTTAGCCTGCACAATACATTGAAGGGCAACCCACAAGATTGTTAGTACTAAAAAATGCATTTGATACAGAGATGCTCCCACACGCGCCGGTGCAACTGTGCTGGTTGGTCTTCGTGCGCCTACTGTACACCGCTCCTTCCAGCAAAAAAGGAAGCAAGAAGAAGTCGAGCCCAAAACCATCCAGGGGAAAACTTGCGCACCCGCATTCAGGACAGTGCTACGTTTACCGACTCCCGCAATCGTGAGCAGAACAGCACAACCCAAAGGAAACCAAGTTAGACCACTAGACTGCACTACTTGAAAGATATACAAATCCCGATACCGCGCCGTATAAAGAACACCGAGTCTGCAAAAATAAAGCCGCCCGAATCATACAGACTTTTGGGAGGGGAGTCGCACGCTTCTCTCGCCAACTGCCCTCTGTCGTAGGAAGTGCATACAAACCTAGCCCCAGCGCTCCCCGTCGAGGGAGCCCACCTTTTTCGAAACGTTATTTCGGTTTTTTTTTTTTTTTTTTTTTTTTGAAAGTATGCCAATACTGCAGGGAATAGTTGACTACACCTCTTGAGTTTGTGCTGACCACGAATTGGGGAGTCGGGAGAAACTACAAAGCCAAAAGCAGGACCGACCCCCCCGTTCGTGAGAAAAAGCGAAGAATAAAAACACCTTCTTTTTTTACATAAGCGCCAGCTTGAAAGGAAATGCTCGACGATGCTGCCCGACAAAGAACAGAAGGGATCCCAAGTGCTGTAACTACCGAACCACGTGTTGAACGGACGTGAGGTCATGCGGGTCTACCCCTACACGACAAATCACACAAACACAACAGGTCAAAAAATCCTGAGTGAGAAAACAACACACGGTGGTGTAAGCGAAGAACAAACACCCTCCCAGACGGAGGTTTTTCAGCAGGACCCGCTCGAGAGACTCTCCTCACGACTGTCGGTGGGAGGTCTGCAGGCATGGGACGTGCCGGTGAACGTTCCGGCGTCGACAGCCCGCGAAGTTGAAAGCCTCACGGCGACCATCGGGGAGAACCGGTGGGTCACGCGAGCGGGCACGCGCGGGGGGCAGTCGATCCGACTATGGTCCGACGCCTCCTCAAAAGAATGGGCGGCGCTGCTCGAGGGTGAGCCCGAACGGGTGTCACAGGGCATTTTCTTTGGTCACTTCGCAGAAAAGCACATTTTTTTGAAAGAGCTTTTCGCAGTGTTGAAAGGCCTCGAGCTAGCCGTTAGAGCACACCGAGGAGTGTCCGTAGAGCTGATGGTAGACAACCTACCGGCGGTTCATTGCCTGAACAAGGGCCACTCAAAGAATTACGCGGCGAACATAATGCTGTCGCGCATTTTTGATCTGGCCCGAGAGTACGGACTTGAGCTCACGGCTACGTGGGTGCCGACCCACGAACAGAGGGCGGACGAGTACACCCGGGGTACCCAGGCGAAAGAGAACGCGACGCCTGGAGGGTGGTTACCGAAGGAGGAAGATCTCTCGCCTCCTCCGGATCTGACTACTTGAAAGGCCACTGCGTGGTCCCTGGGGGTCCTGGATGGTGTAAGCGAAGAACAAATCAGATTGTGTTTGTATTGTATTTGCCCCTTACCTCTATATTTCCCCCCTTCCATTCGGAGTCGAAGCAGCTACGTCGAGTATTTCCCATCCATCTTTGTCAAGAGCTGCAACTCAACTATTCTTTGTATGAGCACCTGATTTGTAGGAAATGCTTGAGGAGACTGTCAGGTGTGATAGATCAAAGGAGGTAAATGTGCTGTAGCCCACACGAAACACAGGTAAAGCTGAGTTTAGTGGCGGGCGTAAGCGTTCAACAATTGCTTTCTCCCCCTCTAGCCTCCTTCGAAATGAGCACAAGGCAGCCCCTCGAATATTTTAGTACTACCAACAATCTTGCGGGTTGCCCTTCGGTTCTTCTTAGATAGACGAATATCCTAAGGGCTGTAACTTCCGAACATCAGTAGAGTCTCCACAACAAAACTACGCGCATGCTTTCCCCGCTGACAATGTTACGTCCGCTATCTTGACTGCTTTAGTCGAGTAGTTGGCATAGTAAGCAATCTTCATGGCGTTTTCAATTAAAAGACGAGGCATTTGGCTAGTCGGTGATTACTCCGCCGTTTACCCGCGCTTGACGCTGATCTCTCAGCATCGACGTTTAGGGGACTGGCCACGTTCCACTCGCCACCGCTACCTTGCATCCAGGTTGCATATCCACACTGATGTAGCGAATATGCTATTTCAAGGTCATTCGACTCTAAAACCCCCGGAGTCTCAAGCGAACTTTCGTTTTATAAAATGCTCGTCAGGCTGCTGCCGTTGAGCTTCTCGAACGTGCTTGAATCCGAATGAAGTACCGGGCCGTACTAGGAAAAGTTCAGCTGAGACCGACGCACAAAGATAAAAGGTGCAAACGCCCGTATCGCTCCCTTACAGCCGGTGCCTGGACGTGCTTTTCGGGTAGAAGGAACTGTTTGCCGGGTGTTGTTAGTCTGCGTTAGTGAGGGAGTTTGCGCCTTCTTTCTCGTCCCCACCAGCAGCGCCGGTGTTTCTGACTTTTTTTTCAGCACGGGTGCCCCAGCACTAGATTCCATCTGTATGACTCTTCAACACAGCACTTCTCTCTTTATCTCTCTCCCTCTCTCTCGTGAAGGTCAGCGCGGCAGCGATGACTATGAGAACGCATACCGGCGAGAGGGACGAGGCTCTGAAACTGTTTCGGCGTGACAACCTCTCTCTCTTTCTGTCTCTTGACATGAAGGGCAGTTACCTTCTCTTCTCAGAGAGAACAAACGCTCATCCCTTCAAGGCCTGGCGGGGAGAAACAGGGGTTTGTGCTCAGACCGTTCTGGGCACAGGTCGCATACCCCCACGTGGGTGATCCTGGCTGTGACGAGCTACAAACAGCCGCCCTACAAACCAGACTCGCACCGCTGTCCTGTCTGCAGATACAAAGATTCATTGCGAATTTAACCCTGGTGTCGGTCGCTGCAGTCCTGCACGGCTAGCCAAAAAAAAGAGTGCACACGCAGTACGTACAGAAACGTATCAATGACAGAGAAGCGTGCTCTCTGCTTCAAGGAGTTGCTCGTTGCTTCAAAGAGTTGCTCTTTCCTTCAAGGAGTTGCTCTTTGCTTCAAAGAGTTGCTCTGTTGCTTCAAACCTAATGTTACCTGTTGCAGAGTCACGTACGCGGCTCGAACGAAGGGCCATTATCTCTACAGACAACTTGTCGCACTGACATACCGGCTCGCACGTGTTCTCAGGGCTAGGGGTAGGGGGTTGAAGTGTCAGCATGTCTGTGTGTCAAATACCATCTCCAGGCTGATTCCGCAAGCCTACCTGCAAACTGAGGAAACAAGCGGTGGGAAGTCCGCGGGGCTTCTAAGAGAGAGGAGCGAGAGTACAATTCTTCTACCTTTTCTCCGTCGGTAAATAAGCTTAAGGCAGTCCCAGCCCTGGAGTATTTTTGCTCCGTCTGCTGCCCGCATGCTGTGCAGGCTGTGACAATTTCTGCAGCCGCCGCGCGATCGAATCGTTTGCATCCAAAGCACTGCTCCGTTCTACTCCCGCATCTGCCGGACAACTACAGCATCTGCTTTGCAGGAAATACTTGAGAACCGCCAGTTGCGAAATCTCAAAGGAGGTAAATGTGCCGCAGCTCATACGAAACACAGGTGCATCTGGGTTTTGTGGCGGGCGCAAGTATCCTTTTTATTGTGTTCGGGCCACCAGGGCACCTTACTCCACTCCTCTGAGGTCCCCTGATGGGGATGGTTGGGAGACCTTACAATCAAGTAAGGAAGCCATCCTTTACTGCGGAGCAATTTCCGCTAGCAGTACAAGTACTGTGTGAACTAGAGCTTTCATCTGGGAGTTCATCCCCAAACGCCTGGAAAAGTTGGCCAGCCAGGGAATCGAACCAGCGACCCTCAGGTTATCAATCTGGCGCCCTGACCGCTATACCAGGTGTGCCCCAACACGCCTACTGTGTGGTTTAGTCGGTTAGGGCGACGGTCTCCAGACCTGGAGGTCCGCGGTTCGGTTCCCGACCGGAGTGTTTAAAAAGTGCTCGCCTGCCTTGATGGTACTTGCACTTTAAAGAACTCAATGTTCAACAAAAAATACGGTGTGTGCTTGCTTTGGGGTGCAGCTAGGTACCTCGGGGCAGGCGGCACTTGAGCGTTGTCGGGTGTTGGTTGTAGAAAACGCTCTGCACCCAACACCCAGCCAGCGAAGAACAACGTCTTCAGAAGCTGTGTCACCCTGGTATTCCCGGGGTCCTTTTTAGTACCAACAATCTTGCGGCTTGCCCTGTATTGTATTGTGCAGGCTAAATAAGACGTAGGCGGCGGGTTTTTGGTGGTTGATCAGAGTAAGTGGCACAGGCTCCGTGGCAAATTGGGTTGTGATCATACATATCCCGCGCCACGCGTGCAAACATTTTTCTTTTTGCGTTAGCCAGGACCTTATGCAGCCCATTTTCTCCTTCAGACTAGACACCAAGCCCATTTTCTCTGGCGAGTCTTAATGCAGGGGGGGTCCGGGGGGCGCCGCCCCCCGGGAGACGGTACGGTACATGGCACTTCAGATTCTGTTTTGTTCGGAACCTGTAACAGAAACTGATGCCTGGTAACAGGCCTCTGGCAAAAATTCGAAATCTTGTAGATAGTTTATGGGGGGTCCAGGGGGCACCGCCCCCTGGGACGGTATGGTACATGGTGCCTCAGAATCTGATGTCCTGGCTAAGGCAGGACCTTCTGCAGCCAGTGTTCTCCTCCAGAAGACACCTAGCCTACTGATGATTGTTCTGATGAAAGGTCTCACCCTTCTTCTGTAGCACAGCCCGAATAGGAGGTGTGCCTTCCATCCTCCAAACTCTGCAAAGCTCCGATGACGGAATCGTTCAGGAGTTTGCTCTTTAGGGACTGTTTCTTGCGAGCAACACCCAACACAGTAGTGTTGTCTACAAAGATCTGTGTCATGATCAGCTAGTTCTAAAAATACTCGAGGGACCGCCTTGTGCTTACTTCGAAGGAGGCTAGAGGGGGGAAAACAATACAACTACAGAGTGGGTCTTTTTTTTGTTGAACGCTTACGCCCGCCACTAAACCCAGAGTTACCTGTGTTTCGTGTGGGCTACAGCACATTTACCTCCTTTGATCTATCGCAACTGGCAGTCTCCTCAAGCATTTCCTACAAAGCAGGTGCTAACGCCAGGGGGTTATGCACTGCAGCGGTTGGGTGAGGTAACTCACCCAAAAAAAAAAAAAAAAAAAAAATCGAAAATCGGGTGGGAGGTTGGGTTGATTTACACTACCTCGGATTGGGTTGGCAGGAGTTTGGTGTCTGTAATCGGTGGGAAAGTGGGTAACCGGTCAACCTGCACGCACAAACTAATAATGCAATGTGTAAGGAAACTGAACCGCCCGAGTGGAACTTCTTGACCATGATCCAAATTTCCACCCGAAACCTCGTTCTTGGCAACATATTCAGTCTTGCACCCAGTGCCCTTTCCCGGCGAGCTACGAGGGAACTTAACAGAAGAATGCCAACACTACTCTTTCCGCACTAGCTAAGTCTGACCACTTATAAAAGACCTTCTAATCCACAAAAAAACGCTAAAAGTACGATGCCTCACCGGAACCTTTACGACAATGTCACCCGGAGACTTTAAAACACCGGATCCTAAGCGAACTTACACTCTAAAAGGAGTCACAGGACAAGCCGGCAGCCGCTGCTTAACGGCTTTCGGGAGGGGAGTTGCTGTGTGCTCCTGCGGTCTTTGTGTTTTTTCGTACTTGACCAACAGGTTCACCCCCCCGCACGCCAAGTCCGCCCTTCGGTAAAAGTTCGTCCAGAACTTCACTCACTTCGTTCACCAAGTTCTTGATCCAAGTTTCCCATCAAGGTGTTAGCCGCCGCCGCGCAGTCGTGAGGAAGAAGAGGCCCCGCAGCGTTACAAGGCGGCGATCCCCCGCGAGACGAGCTCACCCGCCGGCCAGAGCGCCCGCTGCAGCACCAACTCCGGTGCCGCCACTCACTGTAGAGACGCAACCTGCAGCGCGAGAGGAGGCCGGAAACACCCCGGAAAGATGGTCCCTGCACTCTAACTCGTCTCTCTCTCTCTCTCTCGGGAAAGGTCGCACTAGTGGTGACCACGAGCACACATACAGGTGGGTGGGGAGAGGCCCTGAGACTGCTAAGGCTGACTAACACACACCCTTTGACTTGTTTTGATGTGTTCTCTCTCTCTCTCTCTCTCTCTCTCTCTCTCTCTCTCTCTCTCTCTCTCTCTCTCTCTCCTCTCTCTCTTCTCTCTCTCTCTCTCTCTCTCTCTCTCTCTCTCTCTCTCTCTCTCTCTCTCTCTCTCTCTCTCTCTCTCTCTCTCTCTCTCTCTCTCTCTCTCTCTCTCTCTCTCTCTCTCTCTCTCTCTCTCTCTCTCTCTCTCTCTCTCTCTCTCTCTCTCTCTCTCTCTCTTCTCTCTCTCTCTCTCTCTCTCTCTCTCTCTCTCTCTCTCTCTCTCTCTCTCTCTCTCTCTCTCTCTCTCTCTCTCTCTCTCTCAACCTTCTTTCTCCTGCTCTCGCGGTGTACGTTTTCCCCCTCCTTGAATCCGCTACGGTACGGAAAGGGGAAGCACACCCTTTGGATGGGTGTTCTCTCGCCTCTTTTTCCGCTCCTCTCTCCCTGCTATCTGTTAAGTTGGGCGAAAAGCCCCACGGTTCGTATTTCTACATGCAAGGTTGGGGAGAAGAGACGGTTCGGCAATTTTTGAGGACGACTCGGAAAATGGCAAAATACCTGGACACGCCACACCTTGAATGCCACTTTGATGGCCACTGAACCCTCGACCTGTGATACTGCACCCGAACACGGAGTTCGGCAGGTACACTTGACCTCGGAAAAGGGGAGGGGTTTTCACGTGAGATCCGAAGTTCCTGAGACTCTCCGAGCCCTGAAGTGACCTTGCACGGCCGACGCCTCCTCCCCGTGTCCTCTCCAAGCCCGTTCTTGCAATCTCCCCGTGTCCTCTCAATTGAACCGGGACTCCGAATCCCATGAAAGGAAGGCGCACTTCGAATGCAACGTCTTTCTCTACGTGTCTGTCTCTCTACCGCAACCCGTTTGTCCCCCTTTCACCGCGTTTGTCGCCGCAAGAGAAGCAACGAGCCAAGAAGTGGCTTCTGTCAACGCACTGCAGAAGCCGCATAGCGCTATACCGATGGAAGCAAGAAGAACGTTGTCTAAAGACGCATGGCATTCGTTCCGTTCACACTGGGCCACCTGAGCTCTTGGTCCAACCACGATTGTTTTGACAGCAGCTGCAGCTTTGTCCGTGGATGCTCTACGCGAGCGCAACCAATACGCCAACATTGCCGCCAAACGAAAACCTAGACACTACTATAGCTCAGAATAACACGAGAAGCCTCTCTCAGGTAAAAACCGTTTTCACAACTGTTTTTCACACAAAGTCTTCACCAAACGAAACCAGGCAGGGATTTATACGCCGGTCTAGATGGGCGGGTCACCCGTCCATCCTCAAAAAAAAAAAAAAAAAAAAAAAAAAAAAACCCACGGGCTGGCGGGTGTGGGTAGGCTACCACAGCAGTCATAGGGGGTCATGGGGGGGTCCATAGGGGGTCCCAGGGGGACCCCCTATGTTAGGTTGTCGAACTCAACTGTGCGCCAATGTTTGTTCTTGGCGTACAATCCCCCTTCCGTGACGCCAGAATTTCTTGACCAGCTGATGAGAGAGTATCTCATGCTGGATCCGACAGTCAGGAAAAATGACAAAGACGATGCGTCAGAAAGCGAGGACTCAGAGCCCGAGCCCGAAGCCGAGGACCCGTTGCGGTACACGAACGTACGCCGAACATTATTGAAGTTCGCAAAGGCTTCGGTGTACTTCGATGCCGTGTCGGCGGTCCTCGCAAAGAGAGAGCAGTTGGCACGACGTCCCATGCCCTTATTCTCCAACTCTTCCTTGTAATCCAACTGCTGTGTTTTCCCCCTCACGCGCCCTTTGCCGGACAACTGCTGGTTCTCCCACCTCTCTGCTGCACCCTCCACCCTCTGGAACATCTGGCTCGGAATCTATACACGGTGCGCAGTGATGCACGGTGATGCACAGTGATCCACGCTAGTGCGGTGTGCACAGTGACACGATAGCGCATGGTGGTGCATAGTGATCCACAGTGGAGGACAGTGGTGGCACTAATTTTCGGGCCCTCAACGACTTTGCAGGGCTGGCTGGGGTGGCTGGACAGGCTGGACCACCACTGGGGGGGGTCTGGGGGGTCGACAAACACGTGCTCGGCACCCCGGTGCAAAAGACGGGTACCCGTCCATCTACATGGACTATTGCTCTAGGCCGAAATCCCCTTATAAATCCCTGAGGACCAGGGCTCTCGCGGGGGGGTGATTTAGCCCTAAAATCACCCCAAAAAAAAAACCCAAAAAAAATGGGGGGGTGATTTTTTAAAAAATCCCCCCCCCCCCCCGAAAAAAAAAATGGTCCGGGGTAGGGCTGGGGGGTGTACTACACCGTGTAGCGTACACGTGTTGATCCAGGGCTGGGGGGTGTGGCTGTCCAGGGGGGGGGGGGCTGTCAGGCGCTGTCGGGTAGGGCTGTGTCGAAGAGGTGCCCACGGCCAGTAGGTAAGTGACAAGGAATCCATATCCATACCTCCAGGGACGAAGAAAGGAAGAGGAGTACACCGCAAGAAAAGGCACTAACCATGTCTCAAATAGCTCCTCTGTTCACACAAAAAACGGTGAAGCGTCGAGCACCTGAGTCGTACAAAGTCGCTTACAAGAAGAAGAAGCACACGGTCACGGTGTCGTATGACTATACGAGCTGGAAGACCGACGACATCCTGCTGCAGGCCCTGGCGCGGCAACGACAAACACCGCCCTTCCAAAACGTGATCGGTCAAGGACCTGCTTGGCCGGGGAAGGAAAAGGCTCTCGCGCTCATCAAAGCTCACGACAAGAAGCGGGACGGGGTCGTGGCAACAGGGGCTGCGGTGGCCGCAACCGGTTCGCAATCAGCACTTGTTCTCGGGGGCACTGCTACCGGTGCAGTTCCGCGTCTGAAGCCGCCTGACGAAGCTGGGATCGTCTTCCACCCGCACCGTTTGATGCACGAGTCAGACGAAGAGTCGTGCAGCAGCAACGATTCGTTCGTGAGAGCACAACGGGAACGTGTTGCAGTTGTTCGTCCAGCCATCATCGTTGAAGATGCGCAAGAGGCGGATGCGGACGTGCACGATGTTGATGCTTCTGATGACGAGGAAAGTCCGGATGAAGACCAGCTAGGGTTTGTGGAGTTCCAGAGCTCATCGGGAAAAACTGGCAAAGTCAAGAAGCAAACCCTGCTCCGACACCAAGGGAACCATCCGTGGCTGGAGATACGCAGTGATGGACTGAGGTGCGGGCTGTGCCAATGGTCGGATTCCAACCAGATCTTCGTGCAAACGAGCTTTGTTCAGCTCAGGAAGTTGAAAGCTGCATTGCAGAACCACACGAAGTCGAAGATTCACGCGACATCCGTCGGTCGTGCACCTGCCGCCATCCTGGAACACCTCAACACGAGTCGCACCTACAACACCGACCAGCTCAAGAAAATCATCGACTCTATGTTCTTCGAGCTATCGCACAACCGCCCCCTCTCTCACCTTCGCCCAGCTATGCAACACTATGCGCACTGCATGGGTGATTCCGCATTCATGAAGTGGATGCAACAGGACATCACGTATCTCTCAGCTCAAGCTCTGCTCCAGCTTCTCCATTGCATTGGCGAAGTCTTGAAAGAGGACATCACAATGCACTTGAGCAACGCTGCGTTTTGGGCTGTTTGTGCAGACGGAAGCGACGACATCTCCAGGGAGCACAAAATTGCTGTCACCGTTCGGATGGTGACCGAGCAGGGAGAGGTCACAGAGCGGTTTTGGTCCATGACCAACCTGTACGATCGGACCGGACGCGGGCACGCTGAGGCTGTGATCAAGGAACTGCAAATCGACGGAGAAAACAAGAATCTGAAAACCACGTTTGTGGGGTGCTCGCTTGACGGCACAACAAGCATGTCGTCGGACAATCTAGGAGCGCAGCAGCGCCTCCGCGCTAGGACGAATTGTTCTTCGTTGTTCAGCTGGTGCTGCGCGCATCTGCTTTCACTCGCGAGTGTCGACAGCTCGACTGCGATCCCAGTGATGAAGCAGTTCTTCCAGGTGCTGCGCCAACTGTGGGTCTTCTTCTCGGCCTCTCAAAAGCGTCTTTGTGAGATCGACCGTGCGTTTGAGGAACTCGCCGACCGCTGCGAAGGACCCCAAAGGTCTATTGTCGAACCGTCTGAAACTCGCTGGTTGGCTTTCACTGCGTGCACAGATGCCGTGCGTACCATTTATCCGGCTATTGTTCGGGCACTGGCGAAGCTTGCATCTGAGCTGAGTACAGCGCGCTTCCTACACGTCCACCTGATGTCTGTGCAGTTTGTTGCCTCCCTCTGTCTCGGAAGCGATGTTCTGAGCGACCTCAGCGCGCTGAGTCTTGCGTTCCAAACGCGGGACTACAACATCATGGATTGTGTCAAAGGGATCGACTTGACAATCAGCTCCATCCGGAGCAGAAGCAACGCTCCTCACCGCAGTCTCCACTATAGCGGATTTTTGCAGCTGTATGCATCGGCAACGGGGGACGCTTACATCGGGAGAGCGACCTTTGACAAGTTCCACGAAGAGGTCGGAAAGCCGTACCTGGCATACGTGGTTGCTGAACTCGAACGCAGGTTTGCATCCCGCACGTTCGTCAACTCGTTCAGCATTTTCGACGTGCGGAACCACCCGAGCGATAAGAGATTGCAGCTGACCTACGGGGATGTTGAAGTCTGTGCTCTGTGCGACCACTACGGACGCGAATCGGTCCTGTCGTATGCAGAGAAGCCCGTCCTGGAGGAGAGGCTTGTCCCTCGCAGAAGAAACCACGAGTCTACTTCGCGGTATGTAGAGGTGGTGTACAATGATGACCCCTCGACGACCACGAAAGTCACCAAGCGTGATGTGCCGTTTCTCGTGCTGACACGTGACGATGTGCTGCGGGAGTGGACAGGGCTTCGACAGGCCGTCAGTGACATGAGTTTCGCTGCACGTCAGGACGCAGGTTCCAAGACTCTGTTCAACCTTGCAAACACCGTTACCGGGAAGTTGCGGTACCCAACCCTACGAAAACTAATGCTCATTGGCCTCTGTTTACCCTTGGTGTCTGTTGAGTGCGAGCGGGTGTTCAGCCGTCTTAAACTGATCAAGACGAGCCTGCGCAACAGCTTAAGCGACAAGAGCCTATCAGCAATCCTCATGATGTGCACTTGTGGGCAGGAGACATTGACCGCAGACCAGTCCACACGCGTCCTTCAGAAGTTCAAGTCGTTGCAAAACCGCCAGGTGGACTTCTGCGACTTGGCTGCATTCAAGGGGGCATTGTGTGATACAAACTAGGGGGGCTTTCAAGGTGTCCTTTCAAGCGCACCACGCCCCAATGGCCTTCTCTTTCCGGTATTCTTCTTTTTTTGCTTCTTCATACGGGTCTCTGCAGCGTTGGTAGAGATTGTGGGGGACCCGAAATCACCCCCTTTTTGGGCCTCTAGGGGTGGAGCGCGAGAGCCCTGCTGAGGCACCCGAAAAAAAAAAAAAAATAACAACAAGAAACGGCGAAAGACACCAGACTGTACATCAACTCCGGTTGATTGTCGGCAACACAACAGACCCCCATCCCGCCTCAACGGCCAGCCGGAAATGCAGAAATCCCCGGCTTGAAGCACGAAGCAAGTCTCGAAGGCGAAGAAAAGCGAAGACGATGTCCAACCGGGTACTGGGAGTCGAAACGTCTTTCGGCACGCTCCAGGCGGAGATATTCGAAGACGCTGGCGTTCACCCCGTTCACACTGGGCCACCCAGAGCTCTGGGTCAACCACGATTCTTTTTGACAGCAGCAGCAGCAGCAGCAGCATTGGCCGTGGATGCTCTACGCGAGCGCAACCAATACGCCAACAGTGCCACCTTTTACTCTTCGCCAAACGAAAACCTAGACAGCTCAAAGCACCTGGATAATAGCACGAAAAGCCTCTCTCACGTTTTCGCAACTCTTCAGAGTCCAAACGAAACCAGGTAAAGAAAAAAGACAGACCCCCATCCCGCCTCAACGGCCGGGAACGCAGAAATCCGGGGCTTGAAGCACGAAACAATCTCGAAGAAGAAGGAAAGCGAAGACGATGCCCAACCGAGTAGTGCAAATCGAAACGACTAACGGCACATTCCAGGCGGAGATATTCGAAGACGCGACCCCGGAGACTGCGGCCCACTTCCTCGACCTCGTCGCCCACGACTTTTACAAGTACACGCCCGTAAACTTGCGCAGAGGCGTCGCGATGGAGCTGGGGCGTCCTGCTGAAACCGCCCCCGGGCATTCGACTTACATGGGCCCCAACGGCGTGGAGCGGACGAGGGATGCCAACGGCTGCGTACCGGACGAGTTCGTCGGGGAGAAGAGCAACGAAATGTACACCCTCGCCCTCGCCAACGCCGGGTTGCCGAACACCGGCAGCTCGCAGTTCTTCGTCAACCTGGCGGACAACTCGTTCTTCGACTACTGGGACGACCGGTCCCCGGACAAGCACGTCGTCTTCGGTAGGATCACCCAAGGGTTCGAACACTTTACCGAGGACTTTCAGTACTGCCTCTGCCACAAGATCTTGTGAGAACGGCGCATCCAAATGGTGTTGACGACTTCTGATCTTCGGTTCGAATTTGTAACCGGCGTCGCAACAACGTGTACACAGGACCACGTGCAAGGCAGGTCCAGGCAACGAATGCTGTTGGTTCTAAGTGGGTCACGTCGTGGCCCTCGCCAACGCCGGGTTGCCGAATACCGGCAGCTCGCAGTTCTTCGTCAACCTGGCGGACAACTCGTTCTTCGACTACTGGGACGACCGGTCCCCGGACAAGCACGTCGTCTTCGGCAGGATCACACAAGGGTTCGAACCCTTTACCGATGACCTTCAGCACTGCTCCTGCCGCAAGATCTTGTGAGAACGGCGCATCCAAATGGTGTTGACGACTTCTGATCTTCGGTTCGAATTTGTAACCGGCGTCGCAACAACGTGTACACAGGCCCACGTGCAAGGCAGGTCCAGGCAACGAATGCTGTTGGTTCGAAGTGGGTCACGTCGTGGCCCTCGCCAACGCCGGGTTGCCGAACACCGGCTCGCAGTTCTTCGTCAACCTGGCGGACAACTCGTTCTTCGACTACTGGGACGACCGGTCCCCGGACAAGCACGTCGTCTTCGGCAGGATCACACAAGGGTTCGAACCCTTTACCGATGACCTTCAGCACTGCTCCTGCCGCAAGATCTTGTGAGAACGGCGCATCCAAATGGTGTTGACGACTTCTGATCTCTGGCGAATTTGTAACCGGCTTCGCAACAAAGTACACAGGACTAACGTGCGGGGCAGGTCCTGGCAACGAATGCCAGGACATGCTAAGGGGTGCGTCTTGGTTCTAAGTGACGTGGACCGAGAGGTAACGTAAAAGAGTGTCACAGCAGGACTGGCGACGCGGGATGGACCGCATGACCGGTGTAGGGGCTGGAACAGCGCACCCGACAAATAAATGGGACGTTCTTGCTTTCCACCCTTCGGGATCTGCTCTGTTCAGCACCTTTTGGCCAATCCCCATACGGTACCAAAAAAAAAAAAAAAGCACTTAAAACGTGTGTCTGCGAACCATCGATTTAAGGGCTACAGCATCTGTGCATTAGTATTGATACACCAGTCGCGCACAGGACGACACTTCAAGGGCCGCCGAAGCCATACCCCTGGTTCGGATTGAGCGGCCCCCTCCCCGTGAAACGTGACGTGCCGCGCAACAATTGGGGCTGCTTTATCATTCACGGCGAACGCCTGCTTTGGGCACGCTGGTGTGTTCACAGCAACATCGGTGGTCGACCCGTATGCGTATGGTGGACGCGTAAGCGCTTTCATCCCGTTGAAGGCACCAATACCACCGTTCATAGAGCAACAGGTCTTGATGCGAGGGGTTTATCCCAGCTGAATACCAGCAGTACGCCGATGCCCAGCAAACTGGGCCACCTTGCAATCTGAGCGCTGGATCCAACTACGAGCTTTTTTAACAGCAGCAGCATTACTATACGCTGCTGGTGCTGGAATTACCGCAACGATGTGAAGACTGAATGAGACGGCAACTACGGAACGCGCAACAAGGACATGAGTTTTTTGGGCCGTTCTTTGACCGCACAACCCCCCAGATTCTCAAGTGAATCCATGACCGGTCTAGCCTCAAGTCTTTCCCCTTCCCCTGGCATTGCGAAGGTTTCACCTTCACTCCGTCGCCCCATTAAATTGCCACTCGGCCGGCCGGAAAAAAAAAAAAAGTACACGAAACAAAACAAACGGCACCTACGTTCTACAGCTTTTCTAACGGATAGCCTTTCTGTTCTTCTTTTTCTTGCGGCGTTTGGACCTGATTTGATCATCCGCGTAGCAGGCCGAGTTTGGTATGGTGCTGTTGATAAGGCCAGAAGGAAGCTAAGAGGTTTCGTTATAGGCCCGTTGTAAGGTCTCCGACCATTTTTTGTGTTAACAATGCATTGCTGGTACTAAAAAATTAGTAGTTGGCAGCAACTCACCAAATCAGGTGAAAAGCCGCTAGTGCGCACAAACAAACGGAAGCGCCATACTAATTTTTTCGGGTCGCTTGCGGTTCATCACACAGAAACTGGCTTCGGCGCAAGCCTGCAGCTGACGGGCTCGACTGCATCGCGCCGTTGCAGGCTTGCGTGCTGCCCTTGCTGCCTGCTGAAGGAGGTCGGCTTTGTCATGCGGCACTCAAAACATGGCGCATAGGATACTGTGGTGGTGGCTGCTAGTAGCATACCATACATCGTACACCGTCCTCGTAGCTACTACGCTGCTAGTGGATAGGTGATACCATCCACGTATGCTGTGTAGTGGCTGCTGTGCATACCACATTAACCTCCTACAACCCGTAGAGGATACTACGTAGGGCTACGTGCTGGTGGGTGTACGTAGCAGCAGCACACCACCACACGTATACCCCGCGCTCTTTGAGTTAGACAAATCCTACCCCGCCCTGTTCGTTGGGTTTTTCAGTTTCATGCAACATTCTCTTCGAAGAAGAC
Source organism: Diplonema papillatum (assembly GCA_030068145.1). Taxonomy (NCBI): domain Eukaryota; phylum Euglenozoa; class Diplonemea; order Diplonemida; family Diplonemidae; genus Diplonema; species Diplonema papillatum. The sequence goes on from JAPJBO010000301.1 coordinate 143,961, forward strand.
TCGACGCTAGCATCAAAACGGTTACGAGAGACAGTGTTCTGTCTAAACTTTTTGAACCAACGTTTCCCCCCCACCGGCCAAAAATCCCGCCGATCACCACACGTGCTCAGCCGAGCTGCACTCGACAAAGCAAGAGGTCGAAGGTCATGAAAACAGCCGTCCTCCGCCGCCGTTTGCGACTTCAAAGTGAAAGGACCCAGCACCATAGTGAGCCACTTGGCTATTTCATGAGATCCATGGAGATGAGATGAATACAAGCCCAACCCCCAATGTTCATTAGTTTTTCATTTTCATGTAACACTCTCTTCGAAGTCGACTCGACGCTAGCATCAAACGGTTACGAGAGACAGAACCAACGTTTTCCCCCCCCGCGCGGCCAAAAATCCCGCCGATCACCACACGTGCTCAGCCGAGCTGCACTCGACAAAGCAAGAGGTCGAAGGTCATGAAAACAGCCGTTCTCCGCCGCCGTTTGCGACTTCAAAGTGAAAGGACCCAGCACCAGAGTGGGCCACTTGGCTATTTCATGAGATCCATGGAGATGAGATGACTACAAGCCCAACCCCCAATGTTCATTTGTTTTTCATTTTCATGTAACACAGCGTACTAGCTCTGACCTCGACCCCCGAGCCCGGAACTGGTAAACTGGTATCCAGATTTTGTGCACAGTGGGAGGGCAGACACCCCCGTTCGGCAACGAATGCCTGCAGAGCGAAGTCGTACCGGATAGCGGTGGCATGGTGGACAAAGAACGAAGAAAGCCATACGCCTGCTACGGGAAACGAAGGGACGAGTGGGCCAACAACAGTGTCAGTGAAGGGACGAGTGGGCCAACAACAGTGTCAGTGAAGGGACGAGTGGGCCAACAACAGTGTCAGTGAAGGGACGAGTGGGCCAACAACAGTGTCAGTGAAGGGACGAGTGGGCCAACAACAGTGTCAGTGAAGGGACGAGTGGGCCAACAACAGTGTCAGTGAAGGGACGAGTGGGCCAACAACAGTGTCAGTGAAGGGACGAGTGGGCCAACAACAGTGTCAGTGAAGGGACAAGTGGGCCAACAACAGTGTCAGTGAAGGGACGAGTGGGCCAACAACAGTGTCAGTGAAGGGACGAGTGGGCCAACAACAGTGTCAGTGAAGGGCTTGGGTTAGTCATCATATCTTTGCGCATGACCCCCACTTTGTCGACGCACGCTTCATACTCCGGCCACGTGGCGAAGTTCAGTGTTCTTGGGCTCGCAATCCACGCTGGAAATGCCGTCGAAAGGTTCGATGACTTCAGCAGCCCCAGCATGACGTCTTCCAATGCACCCGGTGGTTGAACACGGTGGTAGTACAGTGTGGTACCCCGTGGTAGCACACTGTGGTACCCCGTGGTGCACGGTGGTAGTACACTGTGGTACCCTGTACACACTGTAGTAGTACACTGTGGGTAGCCGGTTTCTCCGGGAAAACAATAATAGCTGATGGTGTGATCCATATGCCCGGTGCAAACCCGGCACAAACCCGGCACAAACCCGGAAAAACTCAAGGGGGGTCCGATTTTTTATTTTGCACTACCCCTTCAGGTTATGGCAGGTGATCGTTGCAATCAAGCTAAACCGACGGCACCACGGTCCTGTCGAGTAAAAACCAACACCAATTAATATGTAGGTCCACCGCAGAAGGTACCTGGAATGCTTTGCCATTGCAGCGCTGAATGCACATCTCTGACAGACAGGAACCACTATTTTCCAAAGCCTCCAGAGGGCAAGCCCGGTTGTGCTTGACGCAACGGACTACAACCGACCACCAGCCAGCAATTGCCTCAAACTCGCCCGATACTACGGGAACCGAGGAGCCTAGTACAAGCAGATTAACCCTCTGCCCTCGCTGTTTCCAAATGAAGCATCAATTCCAAATTCATGTGTCATGCTGGCTCTTGCCGGATGCTAGCGAGCGAGCTTCGTTACTTCACCACCGCGCCGTAGCCTGGGTTCCATGATTGGCTGTTCTCGGCCGGTGTGCCCGAGTCGGTGTTTCCTCGTCTTTACACTTCTTCTTCGATTGTTTAACCCCAACGTCCGGGTCTGCCACTGGTGCGGCCCCGTTTTTCCGCTCCTCTGTCCCATCTGCTTCACCTCATGCTTCCATCCGGGCCTGCCTGCGCTTCCAGTCCGCTGGGTATTGTTCCTGGGGGTGAATTTTCCATTTCGGGTCGCCGTTTTCGAGCGACCTGCCTGGGGTATGGCACGCTCTCTCGCTTGCCATCTTGCCTGCTCGCAGAAAGCTGCATTTGCGGCATCATCGTCTGCATCGATGTTCTGCATCCGCGGTACTTTTCAGTCGACAACTACTGCTCCCGACACATTGAGCTAATGCTAACTCCACTGCAGAACGAGTGGTGACCTGTCTCTGCTAATTGCGTGACGCTTGTTTGCATGCAGTTGCGCGTCCACGAACGCCACGCACCCATGCTCGGTAGCCATTCCTCCCAGCTGCCGGGGTTGTTGGTACCCGCATTTTGGAGTGCATCGAAACCCCTGCAGAGCTCAAACAGCGGCTTGGTCAGCCACAGTTTGAAAGGATGCAGAACCAAAGGTAGCAGTCTGCTCAGGCCATCAGGCGAGAGGGAAAACCGGTTGTACTTGATGGGCGGGGAACCCGCCCGTCCGAACCGCTTGTTGCCGACTTCTGTTCCGATGGCACAGCCGAGCGGGTTGAGCGTGGGAACTTCTGTCCCTCGTTCTGAATCGATGGAGATGCTTGCTTCTCTTTCCGTTTTCCAAGCTACGGAAGGGGCCTCAAACCGACAAAGTATACACGATACCGAAGCCCGTAGGCTGATTATGACAGAAGGGCGAGGGACCGCAAAGTGCGGGACAAACCCCCACGAGCACCAGACGATCATGAAACGTGGCAAAATCCACCGCGAAGCCTGAAATCTCCACGACCAAGGGTGCTAGCGGGTGCTGGGGAGACAAAAATAACAAACCCGGACCCCCCCCCCGGTACAAACCCGGCACAAAGAGATTTTTTTTTTTTTTTTGACCCAGACCAGTTTCCAGACCAACTCTGGTCTGGCGACCAGCTGACCCCCCCCAAGCTAGTAGGCTGATGTAACACTCTCTTCGAAGAAGACTCGACGCTAGCATCAAACGGTTACGAGAGACAGAACCAACGTTTCCCCCCCCCGCGCGGCCAAAAATCCCGCCGATCACCACACGTGCTCAGCCGAGCTGCACTCGACAAAGCAAGAGGTCGAAGGTCATGAAAACAGCCGTTCTCCGCCGCCGTTTGCGACTTCAAAGTGAAAGGACCCAGCACCAGAGTGGGCCACTTGGCTATTTCATGAGATCCATGGAGATGAGATGAATACAAGCCCTTTTTCATTTTCATGTAGCACTCTCTTCGAAGAAGACTCGACGCTAGCATCAAACGGTTACGAGAGACAGTGTTCTGTCTAAACTTTTTGAACCAACGTTTTCCCCCCCCACCGGCCAAAAATCCCGCCGATCACCACACGTGCTCAGCCGAGCTGCACTCGACAAAGCAAGAGGTCGAAGGTCATGAAAACACCAACTTCTCGCAGGCCCCATCGGGGCTGCCTAAGGTGTGCACGGCGCGCGCGTACGACGCCGACCAAATCTGGCCCCAGCTCGAGCGTTCTCCGCCGCCGTTTGCGACTTAAAAGTGAAAGGACCCAGCACCAGAGTGGGCCACTTGGCTATTTCGTGAGATCCATGGAGATGAGATGAATAAGTAAGTCCAACCCCCCAAAGTTCATTGGCTTTTCATTTTCATGTAGCATTCTCTTTGTAGAAGACTTGATGCTAGCATCAAACGGTTGAGGGGGACAGATTTCTGTCTACACATTTTGCACACGGTGCACTAGTAAAAGTGAAAAAGGTGTTTTGACTAGTCATTTTACTAGTGAAAAAGCATGACTAGTGCACTAGTAAAAATGACTAGTGCACTAGTAAAAACACTAGTAAAAATGACTAGTGCACTAGTAAAAATGACTAGTGCACTAGTCAAAATGACTAGTGTCCTAGTAGAAATCCACCTGTTCCGAACCGAAATCTGGGCTGGTTTGTAAATTTCAGAGGGTCCCACCGCACAACTGTACCCTACCGTTGCGCTTGCTACCGTGTTCGGAATAATGTTGGACCGGGAAAAAGTCGAAATACTTTTCAAACCCCCAAAACCTGGGCCAAAAGTCCAAAAAGGTTCCGGTCCAAGTATTTTACAGTAGTAGCAGGTTCACGCCCATAAGGAAGTTTAGAATCCGGGAATACGATAGGATATGATACATGTGGTGTCTACAGTCAAGGGCGCGCCCAAGTCCGTTAACAGCGCCCTACAACTTGGAGAAGGTACTACTTTAGCCAGACTCAAGGTGGCGAGTCGCTGAGCGTAGTCGGCACGCGGCATCGCTGGGCCTTACGGAGCAGGGCCACCGGCATGCCGCGGAAGGACTCGACCTTCCTGGCCGCCGAGTGGCGGACACGCGCGTTTTTGACGCGGTGGATGCCGACGACAGCGGGCTGCTGACGTTCAAGGAGTTGATCAAGTATAGCCGGTCCCGGACGTCGTGTTCCGGCACGTGGTCGGCGACGGGGGCAATCTCATGAGTCGCCCCCGCCATGCTCACCCGAGCTGCTTGTCTACGCGACCCAGGCTATGCCCATAGTCATGATCGTGCACCACGGGTTTTAAGGACAAACAGAAACTAAAGGTAACCTGAACCAATTTGGACGCGTTTCGGCCCGGAATTCGGGAAGCTTTGAAATGTTCGTACATTCTGCCGGTCCCATCATTTGTGTAACGGAAACACGAAACGAGTGCAAAAGCTGCTTGGGTCAGACTTCAAAATACCGCCAAAAAGTGAAACCCCCAGGGAAAAGTCCAAAACTTTCTGAACCTCCAAAAAGTCCAAAAAGAAATTCCGGTCCAAAGAAATTCCGGTCCAATGATTTTCCGAACGCAGTTCCCAACGCGATTCCTTACTGTGCGATAGACGAAAGCTGGGGGTCAGTTGTCTGCCACGAGCGTCATTCAACAAAGCCAGTTCTGCAGGAATAAGTCACGATTACTCGTCGGTTTGTGTTTTGCGGCTGAACATGCAGAACTGTGGTCGCTTTTTTGGACCCCCACTCTTCCCCCACAGGAATCGGGCTGAGTATTGAGTTCTGTAAAGTGCAAGTGCCATGAAGGCAGGCGAGCACCACGGCTGAGTACGGAGTTTCTGGGAATGTGTTGCCTACTAGGAGTGTTATACAGCTTGCCTGCCTCATGCTCTTCCGCACTTACTACTAGTAGCTCCCAATGCCCGATAGACAGTGCGATGTGAGTTCAAGCTACTTCGAGGCGATGATTTCAATCGTCGTATGTGAACAATTGAAGATGCGAAAGAACTGTTTCCACAAAAAGTACACTGGCTACGCGATTCACCGTGCGGTAGACCCGACGAGTAGAAACCAGAACCTGCTGGTGTCCCACCCGACGAAAGCTTTGAGCAATTGATCGGTGGGCTCAATGGTCGTCTGCACGTCCCGAAAAGACAAAGAAACGTGACTTCCAGGCATTCGAAATGCCCGGACAAAGCACCACGACGTGTTGACTGGCACACAACGCGCGCGCCACAGGCTACAAGAATGGTTTTCCGCGGCGGCGTGAAAGAGGAAGTCTCCAAGCACGCAATGAGAGAGTGCCTCCAACACTAGAAAGCGGAGCACGTAGCAGTGAGCAACTATTTGTGGAATGTGCACAACACAAAGCCTTGCATGCAAACAGTTCACAGGCGGACAAAGCCAGCACCTGTTGCACATTCATGTTGGGAAGCTCGGCAAGAAGACCTGCCGACCATCTCTCATTTCTTCGTGGGTTTTAGGGAACCCACTACTGTAAATGCACTGTGTCCGGTGCGATGCCAAGGCGATAGGAGCGCCATGAGCGACAAGCCGAATCTACGGACCAGAGTTTGAATGTGGTCGGAACCCCGCATTATGTCCAGTGGCTGAGACCTGTCACGACATGTCTCTGACCTCACCGTAGGGATAGCACTGTCGTTTGCACTATGTTTGCTAAGCCATACAAGCTCAGGAGCTTTCCCAAGAAACCAACCAAAAACCTCGCAACTCGGCCTGTCTCTTGCGAAAACTGGGGTTGCCCAGGTGGTTTGTGGTGTCTCGGCACCGGTGGTCACGGTAGTGCCGGGCAACACCTCGAAAACTCTCGAAACACCCAGGATTTGGGTCCAGGTTGGGTGGATTTTGTCTAAATCACTAGTCATTTTTACTAGTGCACTAGTCATTTTTACTAGTGCACTAGTCATTTTTACTAGTGGCACTAGTCATTTTACTAGTCAAAATTTTGACTAGTAAAACCACTAGTCAAAGTCAAAAAAGTCCTTGACTAGTGCACCGTGCACCAACGTTCCCCCCCCCTCCCTTTTTTTAAAAAAACGAATGAAGGAAAACCCATGAAACCAAGTTGTGCTCGCACCGGAACAGGACTGAAAATCCCCATCCAAAGGACCCATTGATGAGCTCTGACTTTGGATTGGTCTGCGTTCAAGAGCGAAACACGAGACGAAGAACGAGGTGCACACAACACCGCGGTGAAAAAAACACAGGGGGCTAGTCCCTCAAGGTTTCATTCCCCACTTTTGGAGCCGTACACTGCCCTTTTTACAATTTTCTATTTTCTATTTTGCATCCCTTCCCTAGACGACATCTTCCTCGAAGAAGACTTGACGCTAGCATCAACCATGCATGAGAGGCAGTGCTCTGCCTAAACATCAAACTAAGATTTTCCCCCCACCGGCCAAAAATCCCGCCGATCGCCACAAGCCCGTACTCAGCCAAACTGCACCACAAAGCAAAAACGTCGAAAAAGACGCGACAACCCACAAAATTATAGTCCTGGCAGGAAATAAAGGCTTTTTTATAGAACGGATTTTTGCTTGCGAGGCCAGTATAAAAAGTGCCGTCCAGAAATAATTTTTTTTTTTCAACCATTTTTTTTTCCACGGTTTCCCAAAATTTTCCGCGCGCTAGGACGCGGATCAAAAAAAAAAAAAATAGTCTGCCCTAACTTGCAGGCCCCATACTACGGGATCGTCGGAAAACACAAAAAAGAACACCGTCCGCGTCAAGCATGGCGCCGCCTGCCGGGCGGGCTATGCGGCTGCAGGAGGCGGACCGCCTGGTACAGAGCACGCTGGGGAAGCCCGAAGAGTTCGTGCTCGCGTCGGACGAGCTGAAGGCCGGTCTCCGGGGCGCGATGGCGGCGCTGTACACGGCGGCGCGCGAGGGGTTCCAAGCGGGGCTGCCGAAGGTTTACACGGCGCGCGCGTACGACGCCGACCAAATCTGGCCCCAGCTCGAGCCGTTCTCCGCCGCCGTTTGCGACTCCGTCCGCGACCGCCTCCCCGCTTGGCAAGAGAACGCGCCGGACCTCGTCGTGGACGACACCGCTGAGTCGGAAGGTACTGTCTTTTACTCACTGTAGCAGAGCCGCAACCTGCAGCGCGCCTCCGGAGCGACTTACGCCCGCCGTAGCAGTGCGAAGAGAAGTGAGGAGACCGGAAACTCCCCGGAGAGATGGTCCCTGCACTCTAACTCGTCTCTCTCTCTCTCTCTCTCTCTTTTTTTTTTTAATAGTACATCTGTACTGACGGGAACATTTCCGGAACAACGGTTGCACATGAAAGAGAAAACGAAGCCAACGAAAAAAGTGCTAATACAGGAAAACCCCCCCCAGAGAGGTTTATACCCTGTACACGCGAAGAACAAGAAACTTTTGCCTTATCATTTCCATCACCTTTGGTCAGTTGATGCTGATCGTCCGTTGCTTCGTTTATCAGTGCAAGCCCCAACTCCGGAAATGTTCTTTACATAAGCGCCAGCTTGAAAGGAAATGCTCGACGATGCTGCCCGACAAAGAACTGAAGGGATCCCAAGTGCTGTAACTACCGAACCACGTGTTGAACGGACGTGGGGTCATGCGGGTCTACCCCTACACGACAAATCACACAAACACAACAGGTCAAAAGTCCTGAGTGAGAAAACAACACACGGTGGTGTAAGCGAAGAACAAATCAGATTGTGTTTGTATTGTATTTGCCCCTTACCTCTATATTTCCCCCCTTCCATTCGGAGTCGAAGCAGCTACGTCGAGTATTTTTTGTATAAGCACCTGCTTTGCAGGAAATGCTTGAGGAGACTGCCAGTTGCGATAGATCAAAGGAGGTAAATGTGCTGTAGTCCACACGAAACACAGGTAAATCTGGGTTTAGTGGCGGGCGTAAGCGTTCAACAAACGCGCCAGCGAGGAAGTGCTCGACAAATGCTGCCCGACTAGAACCGAAGGGATCCCAAGTGCTGTAACGACCGAACCACGTGGTGAACGGACGTGAGGCCGCGGGTCTACCCCTACACGACAAGGCACACAACACAAGAGGTCAAAGTCCTGACCAAAACAACACACGGTGGTGCAAACGAAGAACAAGTCAGATTGTACTTTCGTTCTTTCAATTGAATTGCAAGAACGAAAGAGAGCGCTGACAGCGTGTTTGGAAGAAGAATACCTAAATCATCACGTTTACTCACTACTAGACCAATCTTCCCCTGTCTGTCTCTTTTTAGCCACACGCAATGCGAGGAAACAGAACCGCCCAAGTAGGACCTTCTAATCAGGATCATGATCATTTGCCAATTTGCCACCTCAAACCACGTCCAGGATTTGGGCTCAGGGTGCAGTCAACGAAAAATAGTACGTCGTTCGAACGAGCTGGTATCGTGAAAAAGGTGGTGGGGGGTGGACGTTCCGGTGGTTGCGTTCATTGTGTCCAACAAACGCAATTGGTCAAGAATAAAAACCAGATTTTTTACGTAAAGCTGGATTCAGGACGCAAGTGAAAACGCCACGGTTTGCGGCGAGCTTCTCATTTCCTCCAACATTTCATGTTTGGCAACAGTTCAATCTCCTCCCAAACACGCTGTCAGCGCTCTCTTTCGTGCTACAATTCAATTGTGAGAACGAAAGTGTTGTGTGTGGGAAGGACCTGTTTTTTACCTTTACATACTGCGTTCAACGAGAACAACTCTCTCTTCCCGTCATCATCACATCATTAGTTTTGTATCAGCCGCGGTTGTGTGAGTGACGAGCTCTTATCTTGGGAGAAGACTAAGCCATCGAGTTCACTCACTGCCAGGCCAATCCTCCCCCGGCACGCACAAAAAAGCACCTGCATTGTAGGAAATACTTGAGGAGGCGCTGTTGTGAAACCACCGAGGTGCAATGCCCTTATATCCCTCTCAAAACAAGTTTGCGCCCTTATCTCCCACTCATCAACAAATCGTATGAGGGCACAAATGTTTTTTGGGTGGGATATAGGGGAAATTCACCTGACACTGATCTTCTGAACCACAAATAATGCGATAACTGCAGATGATGAGGGTGCAGAGGAGTCAGTAGAGGATATGGAAGAAGGAGAAGAGCTCGAGGAGTTCGAGGAGAGCGACGAAGAGGGAGACGAAGACGAAGAGGGAGAAGAAGACGAGGCGGAGATACCCGCGTCGGAGACACTGGCAGGCAAGCTGCAGACCCGCAAGGGCAGCAAACTCGCAGCCGCAGCAAAGCAGCTCGACGCTGACGCGGAGCGGCGAGTGCTCGCCGACATCGAAGGCGCCTACTCGAAGAAGAAGAAGACCGGCAAGAAGGGCAAAGACGAGGAGGAGCTGCTCCTGGACAAGCTGCAGGCGGAGCATGGGTATTACCCCACCTTTTTTGTGTTAAACATTGCATTGTTCGTACCAAGAATTAATAGTTGGCAGCGTACTACATGAAACTGACCAAGCAGGTGGGTTCCGCTAGTGCGCACACCACAAGAGTCGTACAAGACGTGAGTCTTGGCAGATTAATATAAGCCGACTATTGACGTACTGCGGCCTCTCTCCCCCTCGACAACTACTCGCTTGCGATGCGATGGAAAGTGTGGCAAGCCCACGAAGATCATTGCCAGTTGTTTCGTTTCTACTTATCCTTTTACGCGAGACGCACATCAAGGAGGCGAATATTAGGGTATCAAACGCGGTTGTCATTTGCAAAAGGAGACGGCTGGCAGCGTATTGTGTCATACCTTTCAACTAGGAACTGCACACACGTGCGTACAAACAAGGACGCTGCTTACGTCTTTTCAGCTTGCAACCCATGGAAGGGCAAGGTTGTTAGTACGAAAAAGTCACTGTTCGCTTCAAAAGCTACGACGCAACCGACTACAGGGGAGGTGAGGATGAGTCTGATGAAGCACCGATCGCATTCGGCAAAGGAGCGTCGAAGAAGAAGGCGAAGGCCGCGGCGGGGCCGACCGACCTGCAGCCGCTGGGCGATGACGACTACGTGGAGGGAGCCGACGGCGGCTACGGCGACGAGGACATGGACGACGACGAAGACGAAGAGGCCGCCCTGCGCGAGATGTACGGAGAGGGCAACTACGACGCCGGCGAGGGGTTTGGAGGCGCCGAAGACGAGAGCGACGATGAGGCAGCAGAGCGGGAAGAGGCGAAGTTCAAGCGGGCCGCCGGCGACCGGGACGCTGAGTACTCCAGCGACGAGGAAGAGGTCGTCATCGACGACGACGACGACGAGAAGGAGGAACCCGAGGATGGGCTGACTCCGTTCCAGCAGGTGCGCAGTTCTTTTTTTTGTATAAGCACCTGCTTTGTAGGAAATGCTTGAGGAGACTGCCAGTTGCGATAGATCAAAGGAGGTAAATGTGCTGTAGCCCACACGAAACACAGGTAACCCTGGGTTTAGTGGCGGGCGTAAGCGTTCAACAATGCCGAAGCAACTCGACAGGTCGGGCGCGGTGAGTTGGGTGAAGAGGGTGGTCGGGACTGATGTCCCGTCCCTTTTGTGTAGTGGCGGGCGTAAGCGTTCAACAAAAAAGACCCACTTTGTAGTTGTATTGTTTTCTCCCCCTCTAGCCTCCTTCGAAATGAGCACAAGGCAGTCCCTCGAGTATTTTTTGTCGTATAAGACGCTAGTCTTAGAAGATTAATATTAACCGACTAATGATATACTGTGAAACAGGGCCTCTCGCTCCATCACACAACCGCTCACGCTCTTGCTCACCCACCATCCCGCCCCCTAGCTTTCCGTGTCCTGAGGCGCCACGATGGAAATGTGGCAAACACACGAAGATCATTAACAGTTGGTTCGTTTTCTACTTACCCTTTTACGCAGCGGCACTGAGGCTGGAGCTAATTGCAGCACGAGACGCACACCAAGGAGGAGAATATTAGTATAAGCACCTGCTTTGTAGGAAATGCTCGAGGAGACTGCCAGTTGCGATAGATCAAAGGAGGTAAAAAGCAGGTGCGCGGTTCTTTTTTGTGTTAACAATGCATTGTTGCAGGGGACTTCAGCTCTTTGTCTGACCGAGCAAAAAAACCGGTTTCAGCCAAAAACCCGGTTTTGGGGCTCTGCGGTGCCTGTGGGTGTCTGAGTGCCTGGAACCGTCGCCCCGCGCACGTAAACAAGGGGACGGAGGGGGGTGGTGAGATATAAGCTTGCGGTGGTGGTGGTGTGCACGTCTATCAAACTACGGAGTGGTAAGTGAAAAGCTTCGAATTGCAGTGACACACCGTGACGCGCCATGTATCTGCAGTCACTGTACAGTACAGTACAGTACAGGGGCCACTTGAAATCATAATTTATAAATTATTTTTATTTTTACCAAACATGAAATGTTGGAGGAAATGAGAAGCTCGTCGCCGCAAACCGTGGCGTTTTCACTTGCGTCCTGAATCCAGCTTTACGTAAAAAACGATCAGGCACTGCGTTCAACGAAAACAACTCTCTCTTCACATCATCATCATCATCATCATTAGTTTTGTATCAGCTGCGGTTGTGCGAGTGACGAGCTCTTATTTTTTTTGAAAAACCGAAACCGGAAAAACCCGGTTCCTGAAACCGGGAAACCGGGTTTCCAAAGTCCCCTGCATTGTTGGTACTACAATTCTCTCACTTTTCTCAACCCCCTGCCATACTCAAGCCTCTACGGTCAACCGGAGACTTTAAAATACCGACCTTCTAATCCACAAATAACGCTAAGAATTAGTTGTTGGCAGCGTACTAAAAGCAACTCACCAAATCAGGTGAAAAGCCGCTGGTGCGCACAAACAAACGGAAGCGCCATACTAATTTTTTTTTGTATAAGCACTTGCTTTGTAGGAAAATCTCGAGGAGACTGCCAGTTGCGATAGATCAAAGGAGGTAAATGTGCTGTAGCCCACACGAAACACAGGTAAATCTGGGTTGAGTGGCGGGCGTAAGCGTTCAACAAAAAAGACCCACTTTGTAGTTGTATTGTTTTCTCCCCCTCTAGCCTCCTTCGAAATGAGCACAAGGCAGTCCCTCGAGTCTTTTTACATAAGCGCCAGCTTGGAAGGAAGTGCTCGACAATAGCTGCTGGACACAGAACAGAGGGGATCCCAAGTGCTGTAACTACCGAACCACGTGTGGAACGGACGTGAGGTCATGCGGGTCTACCCCCTTCACGACAAGACACACAAACACAACATGTCAACAGTCCTGAGTGAGAAAACAACCCACGGTAGTTGGTGCAAGCGTAGTTGTATTGTTTTCTCCCCCTCTAGTCTCCGTCGAAATGAGCACGCGGCTGGCCTCAATTGCTTCGAACACTAAACTTGCTACGAAGAGTTCCACCACCTTTCCACAGCGACAACGCAAGCTGATGAAGAAGATCCGAACGATCGAAGACGAGCGCGCCGGCGACGCTCACTGGGCGTTGAAGGGAGAATCCATGGCGAACCTACGGCCGTCGAACGCGCTTCTCGATGAAGTCCTGGAATTCGACCACACCCAGAAGGCCAAGCCGCTGATCACCGCCGACGTGACGAAGTCCCTCGAGGACCGCCTCAAGCGCCGAATCCAGGTCCGCAACCCGTTTTTTTGCTGGGGGGGTGGGGGGCGATCGAAGGGCCCCCCAATTACTCGCGGCAGCAACAACGCAAGACGGATCACCGTAATTGGAGTAATGTTGAACTGGACCAAGCTGGAACGGGTAAATGACAGACCGGGTAAAACCTGGGACACCCGGGGGGTCTCCCAGGTAGTCACCTGCGTGACTGCACCAGTGGTGGTCCTGCAGCCTCCCACGACAGCGGCATCTAGGTGTCGAGCTGAGTATTGAGCACCCGAAGGCGCGGGCAAGCACCAGGGTCGTGATATTCTGCGAAGTACGCAAAGTCGCAACCCCCGAAGAAGAAAGAAGAAAAACGCCGCTCCTGGTCCAGGAACGTGACGGTGAACCACAGCTTGCCAAGCTTGAGTCGGAGGCAACTTAGTGTCACAACCCCGTCCGCTCTGCCCTGCGGCTGACCGTCTCGACGAGCTTGTGTTCAGCGCGAGCGCCAAGCCCCAAGGTGCGCCAAGCCTTGATGCTTTAGTTTGGGAAATCGGTAGCCACTTGACCCGTAGGCCCGTGACTCTGCAGTACCGCCGAACATGTGAAGCTTGCCTCCCGTGTAGCAGGCTTTCCCTGGTACCCTCCGCAACCTGCTTCTAGCCTGCTTCACCCACTCCACCGCGGCCTCCCTGCACCACTTCATCCCTTTTTGTTCTTCGCTTACACCACCGTGTGTTGTTTTCTCACTCAGGACTTTTGACCTGTTGTGTTTGTGTGATTTGTCGTGTAGGGGTAGACCCGCATGACCTCACGTCCGTTCAACACGTGGTTCGGTAGTTACAGCACTTTGGATCCCTTCTGTTCTTTGTCGGGCAGCATCGTCGAGCATTTCCTTTCAAGCTGGCGCTTATGCAGGGGATTAGCTTCTATATCCACATTTGGACCGTCAGTCCAAATTTGGAAAGGCCGTCGAGAAATAAATAAATAAAAAATGGGACTACACCACCACCAAGCCCCGGCAGAGTGGCCACTGTGCAATCCGAGGCCCTCTCAGGGCCCAGCCTTGTTGTGAAGATACGTCGCGTCGCGCTGCATTGAGCCTATCTCCTGGGCTGCAGGTCTTTCGAAGAATTCGGCGAATACAATGTATCGAATGGGTCGGCGGGTGTGAGGCAACTTCTGCTCGCGCTGCCCTTGCGACAGGGTGGTGGAGGAGGGGAGCAAGCTAGCTTGGATGTCTGTGCATGATGGGCAATACCGTTTCTTCGGGCCTGGAAATTTGGTGTACCATACCGTTTTTTCCTGCTCGCTACGTGAGCCGAAAAATTGATTATTAGTATTTGAGGAACACTGAGTGAAGATGACCAATCCACTACATTAGAGGGCCACACATGTTACGACCATTAGTTAGAGTGCGTAGTGTGTAACTCCACTCTTCTACTGTACTCAGAGACAAGATGTTGTGGTACCGGGGGTTCCAGTCGACAAATCCTGGTTGTTGCTACCGTGACATAGAGGCTGAGGCCGGAGAGGTGGCAGAGACCCGTGCAACACTGGCAGGTGAGCCCCCTAAGTGCAGAAACTGCTGAAAAACAGTGAAAACGCAAAAAGCCGTTAGCGGTCCAAATTTGGATAATGGGCTGGAGACCAAGCTAATGCCCTGGCTTATGTAAAAAAAAAAAAAAAAAAAACCGGCCGAACCGGGTAAAACCTGGGACACCCAGCCCCATTTTGGGGGTGTCCCAGGCTTTACCCCGGTCCAACATTGATCCAATTACGGCATTATACTAGCATACCGCTGCCGATAGGGGCAACCGTCCCATCCCACCGGGTCGTCGTGTGGTACGGTAGTCGATCGATACTTTTACGACTGTACCACACCACAAGGGCATGTTACTTATTCTTGCCGCGGCTCCGAAGACACTGAAATCACACCGATGTAGAATCCTGTGGGCGTGCAGTGGGATTGCCCCGCACCCCCCGTGTGCAACGGCACCCCCCGTGTGATTCCGGTTGTGACAGGGCCCACGTCTGGAAGCTGGAAAACGTCAATACCCTGGTGCAGAAACCTGTGCGGGATTGCTGCGTTGCATCCGGGAATAGAACTCTGCCGCGATACCGGGGAAAGGGAAGCTCTTTCTTGGCATGTTCTGAGTTCAACCTACATCTCTCAGCTGGAGACGCTGTATCGAACTCTGTTACCGCCGATGGGGGCTGTGGGATGAATCTTGTGAAGGGAAAGCTCCCTCTTCCAGGTTCCGGGCTCAAGCAGTGTTTCTCAGCAAGAGGAAGCAAAGGTTGTAGAAAAATAGTGTTGTTGGTGATACGTAAACCGGCAATCGCCGAAGATTCGAAACAGAGTTTGACTCGGGAAACTGGGTAACAGGGGTGGTCTCGGGCGATATCGACTCGTATAACTTTGTCACCACCACACAACCACAGGAGGGTATGTTCGACGACGTGGAGCGCAAGGAACGAAGAACCACGGCGATGGATCTGACCATTGAGCACAGAAACGAGGTATGCGGGTGAACGATATTGTCATTCTGTGGGACGAGGGCCGAAGATTTGCAGAAGAAGTCTTGATGCGAGCATCAAACATGCACGAGAGGCAGTGCACTGCCAAAACTAAATTCCTCAAACATTAAAATTGTGGTGTCGGTCGCACGGGTCTTGGCTTCATGAGTCTTGGCTTCAAAGTACGTGAGCGTGTGAAAGTGTTGGTTCAAGTGTGTGCAGGTGACAACAAAGGCAGCATGCTCTACCCGACCGATGGACAGCATCGCAACGCTCTCAGCCTTCCCTATGTTCCCAAAATCAGATCCAATTACAACGACCTAACAATAGATTGATCTGCACGCGAAGAGTAAAGTTGGTCTCGCCGACTTGCACGAGAAGGAGTGGCTCGACAAACACCGGAAAGAACTTGAAGATGCCGGCCAGACGTCGAAGGTACTGACGGAGGAAGAGAAGGAGGAACTGAAAGTGATCCAAATGTGGAGGACGCTTGCGAGCAGCCTCGACATGCTCAGCAACTTCTACTACACCCCGAAGCCGCAAGCAACCGACGAGCTGCAGGTATGCTCGGCGCTTCTCTCATTCGTTTTTGTGTTAACAATGCATTGTTGGTACTAACCATAGTAGTTGGTAGCGTACCACATGAAACTTACCAAAGCGCGAGTTCCGCTGGTGCACAAACAAAAGAAGCGCCATACCAACTTCTGCGCCGCTCTCTTATGAGAAAGAGAGGGAGGTGTATTTTCTGCTGAAAACATGCAAATCCAGAGTTTCCGGGACATACCGGCTCTAACGGCGTGGGTCTGACGCTAACTGATCCACCTTCCTGCTCCTCAGGTCCTTCTTACCGGTAGATCACGTTTTGCTTGAGTCATAGTGGCACCGCGTTTCGTTTTAAGGGGGGGGGGTCGAATAATAACAGTTATTTGACACACGTCTGGTTGTCTAAAAACACTACCACTATTTGATCCTGCTACTGTTCGGCTACCCGGAGCTTTTTTCATTATTCGACACATCGAATAATAACACAGTGTTCTTATTCGACCCCCCCCTTACACGCTCCATCCGACTGGTAAACGTGACAAGTGGGCCACACTTCGCTTCAGATACTTGCGTTAGGCGAGGAATCTTGACACTCATACAAACCAACACAGGTGCGCGCATCGCAGAAGTCTGCCATCTCCATGGAGGAAGCAACCCCGTCCGCTGTGTCCAATACGCAACTGCTGGCGCCCCAGGATGTGGCCGCTTCGGGCAAGCGAAAGTACGACGCTGTTGGTACCGACGAGCTCTCGGTCGTTGAAAAGAAGCGTCTGCGCCGAGCGAAGAAGGAAGCCGTCAAAGCGAAGGAAATGCGCAAGACTCATCAGAAGGGGCAGCAGGATAATCTGAAGCAACAGTATGCCTCCCTTTTGGCCTGAGGACGGGTGGCGCAGCACGCCCGTCGAATACCCCGACGGCGTGCCCACGACACTGTTTCTTCAATCATCAAAATAACTGCGGTTCACCTACATCATATTTTGCAGTCTACAGCACACACGGCCAATACGATAAACACAAGCCGATCCATGCCTTTCTGATACACCGTGCTATACCTCGATATTTCTGAGGTTAGCATGCAAATAATCTGTGGCGATGGTCTGCATTCTTCTTCGTTACGTCATGAAAGACAGCGGCAGGCAATTCTATGCAGCACTACTCACAACAGCTTGGGCGCATTTTGGCGCGTTTGGAAGCTGGATGCGAGCGAATTCCCCAGGGTTACAAAATACTGGCAGGAAGGCACCGTTTGCCCCTGCAGCAATTGTCGAACAGTAGCAGGCTTGCCTGGAGGCTTTTCAGAGTGAAACTCGCTTGAAACTCCTGGGTTTTGAAGTCTCCGGGTGATCTTCGTCAAGATGGGAAGATATCATTGTGCTCTGAGTGTTCGTAGGAGTGGTGGTTACACGAGGTAAGAGAATCGGTGGGTACCATCGCTGCTGGTCATTGGTGGTTTCGGCCATTATCCACACACCTTACTCACGGTTAGGCCCTCCTGGATCTGGCCGAGGCCACTCAGAGGGCGGTGCGTGACCGGTTGCATTACAGGTCTCCAAAAACACCGCCTGCCTCAACGGTCAACCGGAGGCTCATAACTACCGGCTTTTTATAACTCGAAACAGTCTAAACCACACCGCAACACAAGCACAACCCCGACAGATTCGCCCAAGCGAAGGAAGCCAAGTCGGCGTAGGCACCGTTAGGAGGGGTTTTCGTACTTTTGCCCGATGTACTTCTTGTCAAGTGTGCTCGTGCCGAGTGTCCTTTCGCGCCACTATTTCTGGGGCCAAGGGTACGTTACGTGTACCTTCGGCCAGCTGTACTTTTGCCCCCATGTACTCGTGCCAGGCGTTCTTCCGAGCCTTTACTTCGGGGGCCAAGTGCACATTTGGTCAACTGCACTTTTGTCAAATGTACTTCGGCCAAGCGTGCTTTCGCCAAGTGTACTTGCGCACTACTTTCGGGTGGGTCAAGTGTACGTTGACCAAGTGTACACCCGCCGTGCACATTTGGTCAACTGCACTTTAGTCAAATGTACTTCGGCCAAGCGTGCTTTCGCCAAGTGTACTTGCGGACCACTACTTTTGGGTCCCGGGGTCAAGTGTACGTTGACCAAGTGTACACCCGCCGTGCACATTTGGTCAACTGCACTTTAGTCAAATGTACTTCGGCCAAGCGTGCTTTCGCCAAGTGCACTTGCGGGCCACTACTTTCGGGTCCACGTTGCCCAAGTGTACACCCGCCAAGGGTCCTCTCTGCGGACACCAGCAAGCGCAGCGAGCGGCCACGGGGTGGTATCTATGCCCCCCCAGGTTCAGGCATTGGCTCTGCCTTGCTCGCTCGCCGTTGCAAAGGAGTACCGGCGTTGCTTTCTGTTTGTGCGCACGACGATATACTTGCGTTTAGCGCTGCAACTCAGCTGTGTGTGCGTGTGTGGGACGTCGAAAATAAAGCGCTCCTGCTTTTTTTCTTTGTATGAGCACCTGCTTCGTAGGGAAAGAATACCTGCTAAAAATACTCGAGGGAGGAGGCCGCGCCGCCAGTTGCAAACGCTCAAAAGTAGGAAAGTGTGCTGTAGCCCACACCCCCTCTAGCCGAATTATGCACCGGGCGGCCTCTCGAGTATATTTTGTATCCTGGTCTCGTCAGGCCTGCAGTCCACCATGAATCGTCTGATCTGCCGTTTCCGCTGCTTTCATACTCAGGAGCTTCCCCGACAGACCCCGGCCACCCCGGTGCCGAGGCCATACGACTCTCCCGCTATCCCCCCGGCTACGAAACTCATAGTGGTCGGGAGCTGAGACCATCATCGCCCTAGCCTTGTCAGATCAAAAAAAAAAAAAAAAACAAAGTAAAAAAAGTGACAGAAAAAACACGACCCTCAGGCCAGGAACCGGCATCACGCTGCGGGCTCTTGCGGCTTCGTTTTCTCTTCTTCTTACGCTCACTTTTGTCAGTACAAACAAAATGAAGCGCCTTGCTCTTGCGGGTTGTCAATGCACTGCGCAGGCTTAAAAGTCGTAGGAGGAGCGTGGTTTGGTGGTAGGTAACCTGAAAAGATGGAACAAAGGGCAAATCCAATTGGGTAATCAACCGGCACTATAAAACGAAGCGCCTGTATTCTTTGAGCCTGTTGCGCGTGTCCGCAAGGAATCACGGAAAGTCGTTTGTGTTCGCCGCAAAGTCTTTTCGTGTTCGAACGTGCAAGGGAGGAGCAGATGCAGGCGCAGCAGCGGGAAATGCGGGCACAACAACAGCAACAAGCGCACATGATGCAGGTGCTGCAGCAGATGCAGACGCAGCTGATGGGCATTTCGCACCAGCCGTCGCCCGCGGTAGCGTCAGTGTCAGCGACCGCGGGCGCAGCCAGCGCCGCAGCCAATGGAGTCTGACGGGCGGCAGGAAGAGGAAGAAGACGCTGCTTACTCTGTCACGTACGAACCAACGATGATCGTCATCGGCGGGGTGGTCGCGTGCGCGCTCGTTTATCTCTCGGAAAACCGCGCGCAGTGCGACGGGACGGGGGACATCGTCGAAGACGAGCTCGACTGCATAGAAAGCGGGCGATGCGGCCGGAACGAGGAGTGCGTGGGGCAGTCGCTGCCGCCGCTGGCCCGGCTCGGACGACGTTTCGGAAGGACATTGAGAAACGCGCCGACGTACGACACGCTCACGCCACAAGGCGGGGGTGTCCCACCAATGTGGCCTGGGATGCCACAGTTTCCGGTGACGCGGGACACGGGGAGAGCCAGAGCCTGAGCCTGAGCCAGGACCCAGACCAGAGCCAGGACCCAGACCAGAGCCAGGACCCAGACCACCCAGACCAGAGCCAGGACGAGGACCCAGACCAGAGCCAGGACCCAGACCAGAGCCAGGACCCAGACCAGAGCCAGGACCCAGACCAGAGCCAGGACCCAGACCAGAGCCAGGACCCAGACCAGAGCCAGGACCCAGACCAGAGCTCTAAAGCAGCCCGAAAGCGACCCGCTCCTGTATCGTCATCCAGGGAAAGGGAAGAAATTGCTCAAGGCTTCGGCCCGGGAGGGGGACCATTTTCTCACCGCCGGGGCTCCTATATGGTCTTGCGAAGTCTCAGTCGGGACAATTGCCAACCACTGCTTATTCTGTCACGTACGAACTAAGTTTTTTGCGACAATCAATTTCTGCTTCCCTGGAGACAGTATTTGTTACAGCTAAAAATAACGTTGGCAGCGGTTTAACCAGAACACATGTAGGTTAAATCGCACAAACAAAAAACAGCAACTTCCGCCGGTAGAGAAACCTGTCTGTGAAAACAACAACCTTCGGGTGCTTGGGCTAGTCTGATACTTGCTGTCATTGAGAGGGGAGAATACAAGCTCACCAGTCAAACCGCCAGGTATTTTGAACACCGGAAAGGAAGCTCCTCTGCTGGAGTTCCCGGGCCAGCCGGAGCGAGCGAGCGATGGATGGAGGCGTGGTCGCGTTGATCGTCATCGGCGGGGTGGTCGCGTGCGCGCTCGCCTCGTTCATCGTCTTCCGGTGCTGGTGCTCGGGGAACCGTGCGCAGTGCGACGGGACGGGGGACATCGTCGAAGACGAGCTCGACTGCATAGAAAGCGGGCGATGCGGCCGGAACGAGGAGTGCGTGGGGCAGTCGCTGCCGCCGCTGGCCCGGCTCGACGACGGTTCGGAAGGAGACAAGGAGTACAAAGGCAGCGACGAGAACGAAGAAGTCGCATGGAGTCCGATGGAAGCCACGCGCACGCCGTCCGTGTACTCGTGTCGGTCTTACAACACCGCTTTGAACGAGTCCGGGAAGCGCGGCAGCATGACGCCTGTCGACACGAAGCAGTTTCACTCCGCCTCGCCGGCCTACCCCCAGTGTGCGAAGTCGGTCATGCACGACTGGGGGCCGGGCCTGAAGAGTTGCGCCTCCTGCGGGGCGCGGCCCATCTGGAACAGGGGCTGCCTTGCGTGCAACCAGCGGATGTGCGCAACGTGCTTCGAGGCGCACAAGAACATGAAGGTCACCACGCTGCAGCTGGCGAAGGCGGCCATCTCGAAGTACGACAACGCCGGTCGGGGGAGCCTCATCTTTGATGAGTTCAACTTACTGCTGCGCGATTTACGTATGCCCTTTCCCTGGTGCGGTCGTTCGCAGTGAGTGAGATTCTGTCTTATCTATTGCAATCTATGGTATTCGGAGCTGTCGCAGTTGTATGTCCTGTTGGGGTCCAATTGCCATCCCCTATGGAAGCTATTGGTTCCTATGAGAGTCCTGTCGTGCTCCCATCCGGATCCTGTTGGTCCGTTGTAGGTCCTGCTGGGGGTCATGTGGGACTTCTCTTGGGTCCTCGAATCTATCGCAGTCGTATCTATCGCTATGGCCATTGATGAAATCATCTATCACCACATATCTAGCGCATGATTTAGGGCTTTGGCCTTGTTGTGCTATCGCAATCGGCAATCATCTACGGCATTTGTATCTATCGCAATTATCTAGTATTTTACGGGACTCGTGTGTACCGCAATCGAGTATCTGTCGCAATTATCTGCGGGACTCGTGTGCACCGCACTCGAGTATCTATCGCAATTATCTGCGGGACTCGTGTGCACCGCACTCGAGTATCTATCGCAATTATCTGCGGGACTCGTGTGCACCGCACTCGAGTATCTATCGCAATTATCTGCGGGACTCGTGTGCACCGCACTCGAGTATCTATCGCAATTATCTGCGGGACTCGTGTGCACCGCACTCGAGTATCTATCGCAATTATCTGCGGGACTCGTGTGCACCGCACTCGAGTATCTATCGCAATTATCTGCGGGACTCGTGTGCACCGCACTCGAGTATCTATCGCAATTATCTGCGGGACTCGTGTGCACCGCACTCGAGTATCTATCACAATTATCTGCGGGACTTGTGTGCACCCCCGCACCCGACACCACACGGCAGGGATCCCCCAGCAGACCGAGGACGAGTTCGACGCCACGTGCGAGGCGCGCGGCTCCGACCCCAAGGAGCTGGGCATCTCGCTCGAGCACCTGGTGGTGCTCGTCAGCTTCCTGACGCCGAACTGCACCGAGGCACTCGCTACCGTCGCGCAGCAGACGAAGGCGGACCGGACTCCGGGGCCCATGTGCTCCATCGCAGGGGTAAAACTGCACGATTTCGGCCCAGGCTTGGCCACCTGCGGGAGCTGCGGCGCGCGGCCCATCTTAAACAGGGGCTGCCCTGGGTGCCTGATGCGGCTGTGCCCCAAGTGCTACCCGCGGCACGCGCAGGTGGGGAAGTTGTACAAGGCGTTCGGTGATGAGGAGAAGGCCGAAAAAGTGCCCGCGCCGACCCTCGAGCACCTCAAGGCGGAGCCGCACCTGTCGACCGACACCGTCGCATCGCCCACCGGCAGCAAGACCGCCGACGGCCCGCATATCTCGCCGCCGCAGCCGGGCCTCGGCCACGAGCTTCCCGACGCGTGCCACGCGAGAATCGTCAACCACTTCGCCCTCCTCCACGACCGCGCCGTGGACGACCACCTCGCGAAGGGCGGATGCTACTACTACTTCACGTTCCTCCGGGGAACGCAGCTATCTGCGACGACGCTCCGCATGAGCAAGATCCTGATGCACCTGAGCTCCTTCGAGAACGAAGAAAAGCAGAACAACGTGCCGCCCATCGACCCCGAATCCCCCGCCGACCAAGCCGCGTACATTTTCATGCTCAACAAAGCGGTGTATATGCTCCCCGGCATCGTGTCGTTGTCGCAGCTGGACGTCGCGACGATGTCGAGCCCGAAGTACCACAGCAAATGCCAGCCGGCTGGGTCGAAAATCTTGGAGACGGAGGAAAAGGACACGTTCCGGTTCGCGAAGACGATCGTTTGGCCGGTGTACAAGCTCACGATGCAGTTCAAAGTGTCGCTGGTGGACAGGTCGCATTACCCTGAGCTGTCCGAACTGACCGACGGGCTTCCGGTGCACCACGCGCTGCTACTGGAGAGGACGAAGCGCAACGTGCAGGCGGTCGACATCATCCGCACGGCGAAGTCGATCCTCCTCTACCACCAGGTCCCGCAGGGCGGTATCATCGTCACCAACATCACCACCGCGGCCGCTACCTCTGTCCCGAGCATAGTCGCGAGCATCGTCGACAAGGTATTTTGGGGCGCTCTAAACAGGGACTCACTAACCACCCCCTCTCCAAAGAAGAACATGCATGTGAGGCAGTCCTCAGCCAACGATGATAGCCTCCTCTCCGAAGACGAATATGCTTGCGAAGCAGTGCTTAGCCAACGTTGCACTAAGATAGCCTCTCTGAAGACGAACATACATGCGAGGCAGACCCAACATTAAAGGGGTCCCGGAGTATAAACATGTGGCAGTGCTCAGCCAACATTGAAAACTAAGAAACCCCCTCACAGCTTGGTTCGATGGGGGCAAAGGACGTCGTCGATACTGCCCTGCGGACGCGGAAGTATTTCCACGAAAACCAGCCGCCGAAGCCTGTGGTCGTCCCGTAGCGAGGAGAGAGCACTTGCCCGCTGTTTTCCGAGCGCGCGAAAGCGAGCCAGTCGCCCGCACGGCCTCGCAACGTTTGGCCGTACTGAGCCGGTTCACCATGGACCCCACCGTGCTCACTGGAAGAGGTCCAGTCCGGCGGTGTGCAGCGCGCGTGTCGTAGCTGTTGAGTCGTTATGATGCGGGGTTCACCCGACGCTCAAAGCTTGCTGCCTGTCACGTGTTGTCCTTTGACAGAGTCTTCCGGCGCCTCTCGCTTCATTCGGTACCCGCGCCTGCCAAGCGCGGGTGCGTCCAGCGGTGTGCAGCGCGTGTCGTAGTCGTGTTGCGGAGTTCACCCGGCACCCACCTGCTGACATTCAGGTTCCGCGCTCTCTCTATGCCGCCCACGTCAAGTTCGAAAAGGGGGTTGGTGGGGCTCGAAACGGATCAATCGTAAAGTCACCCGGGGGCGCTGTGGAGGCATCTCCCTCCGTGAGCTACCGGGCGGTCCTCAACGTTTCCCTCCCGCGTCTGCGACGATTGTCAATGCCCCATGGTTGGTGATGGTCCGCCTCATGTGTCCGTGGCTTCGAGGACCGAACCACGGTGCAGACCGGACCAGTGCGGTGTTGAGCACATATCCATTCCCAAGCACGTTCTTGCAGTCTCCCTGCTTACAGCTTCGTTCGATCGGAGCAAAGGACGTCGCCGATACTGCCCTGCGGATGTGGAAGTATTTTTCCGAAAACCAGCCTCCGAAGCCTGTGGTTGTCCCGTAGCGAGGAGAGAGCACTTGCCCGCTGTTTTCCGAGCGCGCGAAAGCGAGCAGTCGGTCCGCGATGGACCCCGCCGTGTTCGCTGGAAGAGGTCCGCACTTTCGGCCTGCCTCGATGTGTCCCGTCTCTCTCAGTCATGTAGTGTTCTGGACCTGGCAACCCAGAGCACTTGTGGGTGAGAAGGAAGAGAGTACCGATCTGTCCGTGTCGAGTTGTTTGTTTGCGCGCACTTCCTCCAAACCTGTTTTGTTCATCTAACGGGAGTGAGGACAGTACGCAGTCATCGTTCTGTCTTTGTTCTTGACAAATTGCATTTGTTAGCCACAAAAACTGGCGTGCTGTGCTTTGACTGGCATTCATCTGTAACAGATGTGCCGCCCCAGCCAAACTCCCCAGCTGACTGGTGTATCCAAACGAGATTCGCGAGCCGACGCCCGCTTGTCGCTGGAAACCGATAAGCTACGGATCCGAAGACCCTAACCCCACAAGGGAGCAGCTGATCCGGTGGAAAAGCCTCGTCCCCTGAGCAACGTAGACCCACCCCCTGGCCTGCCGAGGCAAGAAGCCGGCATCGGGCAAGGGTTGTTTCTGTCGCGTCGGGAAACTGCTGTCGCAGAGGGCAGGGCGAGCTAATTCCGGGGTGTGTGCCCGCCGTCTTCCCATCATTGGATATGTAAAGCGACAACAAGGGTAGAGGTGCTCCGGCGCCTCTCGTCTCACCTTTGGCACACACAGCGCCCGGAGGTGACCGACGCGTGTCTTCGTCGTTGTATAGGTTATAGAGTGGGGTTCAGCCCATACTCAGTGCCTGCTGCCTATTGCGGGTAGTCCTTTGGCAGAGTCTTCCGGCGCCTTTCGTTTCAACAACGGCCTGCCAGTACGGGGCGCGTCGTATAGTGCGTGTGTTGTCTTCTGACAGAGTCTTCCGGCGTCTCTCGCCTCACCTTCGGTACCCCCGCGCCTGCCAGGCGCAGGTGTACTCGGTGCGTGTCGTTGCTGTTGAGTGTCGTTGTGATGCGGGGTTTACCCGACGCTCAATGCCTGCTGCCTGTCACATGTTGTCCATTGACAGAGTCTTCCGGCGCCTCTCGCTTCATTCGGTACGCCCGCGCCTGCCAGGCGCGGGTGCGTCCGGCGGTGTGCAGCGCGCGTGTCGTAGCTGTTGAGTCGTTATGATGCGGGGTTCACCCGACGCTCAATGCTTGCTGCCTGTCACGTGTTGTCCTTTGACAGAGTCTTCCGGCGCCTCTCGCTTCATTCGGTACCCGCGCCTGCCAAGCGCGGGTGCGTCCAGCGGTGTGCAGCGCGTGTCGTAGCTGTTGAGTCGTTATGATGCGGGGTTCACCCGACGCTCAATGCTTGCTGCCTGTCACGTGTTGTCCTTTGACAGAGTCTTCCGGCGCCTCTCGCTTCATTCGGTACCCGCGCCTGCCAAGCGCGGGTGCGTCCAGCGGTGTGCAGCGCGTGTCGTAGTCGTGTTGCGGAGTTCACCCGGCACCCAATGCCTGCTGCTTACCGCGTGTTGTCCTTTAACAGAGGCTTCCGGCGTCGATCGAACTCCCCGCTTGTTTTCACCGCGTTTCTGACTCTACTTCGTCTGGTCCACCAAAACGCACGCTGCTCCACGTCTTTTTCAGTGTTTCACGATCCTGTTTTGTATGGCGCCCCGCGATCACCGACTTTGCCACATTTCAGGAGGGTATTCATCAATTGGTTGAGTAATCAATCTGCCGTATGGCAAGAGTTGTCAACACAAAGGTGCCGCAGTGGTACGCACCAGGCTGCTCCTGTTTGCGAACATGCTCCTTCTGCCGAAGGTTGTCGAAGTTAGCAAAACCCCGTCTCTGCAGGCTTCGGTTGTGTGTCAGTGCCACGCTCCACGGTACACCACCTTCATTGCTCTGCTTGCCCGCTGCCTGATTCCAGTGTCGCTCCTGGGGCCCGGCGCACAGTATTTTAACAGGTGACAGCACCTTCGCTTTCCCGACCATCTTTTGTCCATTTTCGGCTGCAGTTCCGGGATTTCCGCCAAGTTTGTCGTCCGAACAGAAGATAGGGGACGAAATCCTGCAGATCCACGAGAGCGCCGAATTCTTCTGCGCGCGTTTCAGTACCATCCAGTCTCGAGCCTGACAGAGCACGAGGTTACCCTGTTACTTACACAGTCAGTACAGTGGGTACGGGTTCTAACCCCTGCGTGAGTCGTTAGCTGTTGGAAACCAACGCCGGGATCGCCTTGAGAATGTGGACGAAAAATCGGTCCCAAAGCGAAAATGTTGTCAATTCCCGTTGAAACCGTTAAA
Source organism: Diplonema papillatum (assembly GCA_030068145.1). Taxonomy (NCBI): domain Eukaryota; phylum Euglenozoa; class Diplonemea; order Diplonemida; family Diplonemidae; genus Diplonema; species Diplonema papillatum. Next base: position 170,497 of record JAPJBO010000301.1, read on the forward strand.
GGCGCGGCTCGGTGCGCCTGGCGCAGGAGCCACTCTGGCCAAAAATGGGGGGTCATCAGAAGTGCTGATTCCGTCGTTAATGTCCTTTCACTAGCCCGCAAACTGATTTCGTATGAAGCATCCAGACATGGGAAGACAGGAGACCCGTAGGAATTCCTCTGGTCCCTTGGTGTGCTGTCCTTCCACAGCCCGCAAACTGATTTCGTATGAAGCAATCCAATGGTCAGATGACATGGAAAGAAGGGAGACCGGCGGGATTTACTCTAGTACCTTGGTGTTCTGGCCTTCCACTAGCCCGCAGACTGCTCAGTATGAGGTTGCGTGTAACAGTCTCGACGAAGGCTTATTTTCCCGAGCCTTGTCCGCCGACACGTCGTGCGGGAATCACGTTCTGTCTTTCCAAGGGGCCGCCATCTAACTTCCCGGCGCCAGCGAGTTCGGTTTACCACGGTCACTATCCCCAAGCAAAACTAGACTCGCACAAAACCCGAACAAGAAAGAAAAAAGTAAATATATACAATAGAAAATTGCCCCCCCCCCCCGGACGGCACACGAAGGTGGCGGTAAAGAGGCTTCGAAAACAAAAGCAGCAACCAACCAACTTTTTTAGTGAACGGGACTCATGCGAACGCTCAAGATACCTGCATCGAATGCGCGGGATGCAAGAAAAGAAAAGAGAGGACCGCCCCCAGAGAAGGCGCTTTCCCATTTCACCATGTATGAGCATTCTGCTTGCAACAGTGCGGCAACGAAGAGAAATTGCTTCGACACGTGCCAGTTTGATAAACAAAGCAGTCAGCGGGACCCTATTGGGGTGGACAAGTCTGGTGCCAGCACCCCGCGGTATATCCAGCACTGCAGCGAACATAATTGCTGCTGTTGCAGATCCAGAGCTACCCGTGGCCCAGATTACTGATCATCAGCATACAGCTGGTGTTAAGGAGGCTGGGGGAACTCTCCATAAACGGTGCCAACGGTGCCTCGTTAGCATACTTATCTCATCGAGATGAAAGAAACCACGTAGTGCCATGAGACCGGAGAAGCTGCAGTACTGGATGACCGAAATATTCCATCCTGCTAGGTGGTCGAGGCCACCTACCTCATCTCTCTTGCTGCGGCTACAGCATCGAAATCAGCAACGAGGAGGTATTCGCTGCAGAGGGGTCCTGTCTTCTGACTCCGCACCACACGGTATGCGTATTCGGTCGCGACACACAAATGCATGCATTTGTAGTACGAAGTATCTACGTTGTGCCGGTGGAACATTTTGCACGAAACCATAACCTTGCTCAGCCAAAGATAAAGTGAGCGCACATGTCTACACCCTCTTCATGACCAGACTCCAGCCTTAGTGGTCAACCGGAGACTCTCTAACACCGGACCTATAAACCTCAAAAGGCTTGCAACGCTATCAACTCCCCCGGGCAGTGATGTCTGTCAAATCGTGATAGGGTTATAAGATTGTCATCCGCATCACGTTTCAACACACCACTGCCCAGAGGTAGCGCTGTGAAAAAAGATTTACTCTGCGGCGGGAACCATCGGCAGAGTACCTTTAAACGGATATAGACGGAAGGGGAATATGCATTGGGCAAGCGCCAGCGAGACTATCCACGGAAGGAAGCCAAAAAAGAAGAAAAAAAAAAGCCATCCAAAACAACTTCCGCCGGTAGTTAGACAATATTCAACCGCCTTCGGGTGGGATTGACGCTTTGTTGCCGTTCGGGGAGACGGGGGATCACGAGAAACAAAAACCAGGCAATCAAATATGAGCAACGTCCCCGAAATCAGAACGGCGTAAAAATTTGACCGCACGAAAGAGTTGATCGCAAAAACTGCCGATAAATCTGAAAACAGGGAGAATGCAGCAAGTGAGCCAAACTGTGCCGCATTGCACTTTCGTTTCGAAAAAGAGCGACTGTTTCGGCGGCATGTCGGCGGCTTCAGCCATTTCGTAAAAACCTACAATACGGTATTGCCGCAAAAGAACTCATTCGACGAACGGTGACCCAGGGACTATGAAGCCTCGTATTCTCAAGCGAACTTTCACTCCAAAAAAGACAGTGGCATGCACGCGGCCAAGTTCTACTCCCCTAAACGTTGGTTTGGCAAAAGGCCCGGCATAGCTTGTTTAACCAAGCGCAGAAAGAAGGCGTGATCTATTTCCAGAAGAAGCCGTCCCCCATCAAAGCAGTTCGTATTCGGATTGGAAGGGCCCAATTAGACCTCGGCGATGTGTGCAGCCTAGCAAGGCGGTGAATTTGTTCCTGACGCAGGCAGAATCTATTTCCGGAGAAAGCTTCGGCAGCCTCCAATCAAAGCTGCTGTATGTAGATGTATGCGCCGTTGGTTGGCAAGACTGCGCTGCTTTATGCTGTGCAACCAAACTCTGGTCTATCCGAGCGTATCAATGAGCAGAACCCCCTAGCCTCCCTTTGAACGCCTCATTGTATGCGTCGTTGACTGGGAAAGGCACAATGGACTTTGGCGAACTCGGGACTCGAACACACGTAGCGATCCAGCAACAGCAGTCACCAAACCCTGGTGTAGCCAAACATGGAAATACGGCGAATCGTTCCACCCAGTATTCCGAGTTCTTGCGCACCCCCACCCCCTTACTTTGAGCTAGCTGATAGCTCAGAAGGCACCTTCTCAGAGACTGTGCTCTGGTAGCATGGGTGGTCCTGGCTGTGGCGAGCTACGAAAAACCGCCGTGTCGAATCAGACTCACCGCTGTCCAGGTCCGGCTCTGTGTTCGTTGCTTAAGACCGAAACATGCATGGTGCAGATGGGACCAGTGCCGTATTGAGCACGTGACCATTCCAGCACGTTCTTGCAGTACCCCCCCTCTCTATCCTCCTTCAAAAATGAGCACAAGCGCTCCTTCGAGTATTTCTTGTCGTAGAAGAGCCGACCATCGAGGTTCCTCTTGTCTTCACCACAGAGACACTGGGAAAGGCTCAATGGACTTGGTGAACTCGGACTCGAACACCCATAGCAATCCAGCAACAGCAGCCACCAAACTCTGGCATAGCCAAACATGGTAATACGGCGAATCGTTCCACCTGGGATTCCAAGTTTCTTTAAACTGGTAGCTCAGAAGGCACCTTCTCAGAGACGGATTTGCCTGTGCTCTGGTAGCATGGATGGTCCTGGCTGTGGCGATCTACGAAAAGCCGCCTGTCGAATCAGGCTCACACCGCTGTCCAGGCACTCAGGTTCCGCGCTGATGATGGTCCGCCTTCTGTGTCCGTGGCTTAAAAGGACCGAACCATGGTGCAGATGGGACCGATGCCGTAAAGGACCGAACCATGGTGCATATTGAGCGCATGACCATCCTAGCACGTTCTTGCAATCCCCCCCGCCTAGCCTCCTTGAAAATGAGCACAAGCGCTCCTCCGGGTATTTCTTGTCGTAGAATAGCCGACCAAATGAGGTTCTTCCTGTCTTCTACCACAAAGACAGGAATACCGCCTTTTCTCGTAAGGTAGCCACCCTGCGTCGTTGTAAGAGTGAGGGCTGACTTCTTTTCCGATGCACATTTGTACTGGGAACATTTCCGACGGCTGCACATGGACGAGAAAACGGCCCAAGCTGGAAGCTCTCCCAGCTAGGGTTATATATATTATACTTTTGCCGTATCATTTTCATCACCTTCGGTCAGTTGATGCTGATCGTCCGTTACTTTTTTCAACAGCGCAAGCCTCAACTCTGGAAATGTTCTTACTTAGCCACATACAAGGTGTGAGGAAACCGAGACACCCGAATGACCTTCTGACCATGATCTATTGCCACCTGAAGCCACGTCCAAGGTTTGGGCTCAGTGGAGCGCAGTCAACGAAGCACTCGTATCTTCTTTCCAGCACTCGCGGTGTACAAGCATGCGTTACACTTTTCTTTTGACGCAGAGTGGACCACTGGGAACAATTTTGCTTCTACCGCTTGCGACCTCACGGATCGCACGACGATCGCGTCTAGCCGTTTTAGTGACCTCGTCTTACCTCAAGAAGCCACTTAGATTTTTTTTTTACCAAACATGAAATGTTGGAGGAAATGAGAAGCTCGTCGCCGCAAACCGTGGCGTTTTCACTTGCGTCCTGAATCCAGCTTTACGTAAAAAACGATCAGGCACTGCGTTCAACGAAAGCTCTTATTTTGTATAAGCCCCTGCTTTGTAGGAAATACTTGAGGAGACTGCCAGGTTGCGAAATCTCAAAGGTATCCGGTTCCGGATCTGACTACGAACTTGTCACAAGCTACCAGCAGCAGTTGCAGCCGTCACCACGACGGAAGCGCGCCAGAGTGACCCATCCGGTGTCAGCGGAAGGCAGGCTTAGTGTGGTACTCATCGGCATGCCGATGACTCCCGATTATCGCAACAACATTCCAATCTCAAAGGAGGTAAATGTGCTGTAGCCCACACGAAGCACAGGTAAATCTGGGTTTAGTGGCGGGCGTAAGCGTTCAACAAAAAAGACCCACTTTGTAGTTATATTGTTCCCCCCCCCTCTAGCCTCCGTCGAAATGAGCGCAAGGCAGTCCCTCGAGTATTTCTTTTGCTGCGTCCATGGAACTGGCTCGGCTCGCGAGAAAAAAGCAACGAAATTCGTGAAGGGCTGTCTTACGAGTGAGGTGGGATCCACGAGTGCGCGGTTTCTACGGTTCACGCCTATATCCTGCCGTTCCGATCTCCCAGGGATTCGGCCCCTTGTCTTTCGATGGAACGAATGGTTAGCGATTGATACTGGCATCGGATTGCTACTGCCATCCATCGTTCCATCCTTCCCTTTATTCGGTAGTACGCAGTGTCCCCTGATTGCACGAAGCTCGCTCCGAGGCGGCACACGAGTTAGTTGCAGCGCCGCAACCCCGTGTGGGGCGCCAGCCGGGGCGATTTTCTGGCAGTTTGAAGGTCTGGTAGCCGCCGGGACTATCCGCATTCTGTCGAACCCCCCCACGGACCGGGATGCAAAGGCTCTTATGTTCTTGGTGAATATTCCCACCACTTGAAATTTTGTTCCCTTGTATTTCAATGGGGCCCAAGGTAATTTCAAGTGTTGGGATGTAAGGGAATTCCGCCCATATTTTTACATGACCGCCAGCTTGGAAGGAAAAGCTCGACAAAAGCTGTCAGACACAGAACAGAAGGGATCCCAAGTGCTGTACCTACCGAACCACGTGTTGAACGGGCGTGAGGTCGTGCGGGTCTACCCCTACACGACGAGACACACAAACACATGTCAAAGTCCTGAGTGAGAAAACAACACACGGTGATGCAAGCGAAGAACAAGTGGGGAACTTGGAACTCGTGAAAAAAAGCTATCGCGGGCCCTCTTCACAGCGGGAAACCTTGATCATTTATTGACCTGTGTTCTGCCTTGGAGCCGCGGCGTCCGAACTCCAGCTCGGTTCGTCGTTCTTCGATAATTATGTGTATCCAGTCCGTAAAGGGTTGATCGCCGGTGGGGGTGCCTTCTGTCTTCTTCCTTCTATCACACGACCAGATCCGCTCTCAAGTGGCCCGCCTTCGTCCCGTATGCAATCGGAATGGGGTCCAGGGGAAAGGAGAGAACGAACATAAAAGCTCGTGTCCGCGCGTTTTGCGAATATGCGATAGTCCATTTGCTGAGCGTCAGCGGGGACTCTAAACCCCAATCCCCCCATCCCCCGACTAAGATCTTCCCCCGAAGATTTACCCTCAGACACGGTTGTAGGGGCCTCCTCTCCGACTGACGGATTCTGGTAGCACGGGTGGTCCTGGCTGTGACGAGCTACGAACAGCCGCGTGACAAACCAGACTCACCGCTGTCCTGTCTGCAGACACTCAGGTTCCGCGCTGATGATGGTCCACCTTATATGTCCGTGGCTTAAAGGACCGAAACACGGCGCAGACGGGACCAGTGCGGTGTTGAGCACATACCCATTCCGAGCCGGAGATTCAAGCGAATTGGAAGGAGCCATTCACTCTGACATTTTTCGAGACTGAAGGTCCTATGAACATGCAATGTGAATAGCCTCTATTCGAGCCAACCCCACTTTTCTCTACACTCAAAAGTGTATTGTTTTTTTGGAGCTGGGGGATGTGCAACGCTAGCTTTTTTTCCCCCTGCCAAAATGCAAACGGGTGGCAGAGTGAGCGGGCGTCGGCCTTCAGGCCGGTAGGCCCGGGTTCGAATCCCGCCCTTGACATTTTTCCGGTCGAAGATTGTTTTCGAGGTTTGTTGCGTTTCGGGGTCAAATGTGCCCGAAAATTGCGTTTTTGGCGGAGTTTCTCAGTATCTCGCGGTATTTGGGTCACCCCGGGAAACGGAGTCGGGCGGCCGAGCTTGCCATCACAGGCCAAACTTGCTACGAGAACCGAACTTTGCTTCACCAGAACTCAGCTTCGCGCGAACTTTGCTTCGTCCGAACTCAGCTGCGCCCGTACCAGAATTTAGCATCGCCCGAACTTTGCAGCGCCCGAACTTTGCTTCGCCCGAGCGTTGCTTCGCCCGAACTCAGCTGCGCCCGAACTTTGCTTCACCAGAACTTAGCTCTGCCCGAACTTAGCATCACTCAAACTTACTATCGTCCGAACTGAGCTTCACCAGAACTTAGCTGCGCCCGAACTTTTGCTTCGCCGGGGGGCGGCGGGGGGGCGCCCACCCGGGTACCAGCGCCAAACTTTTCCCGCACTCGGTGGGTCGGGGGGGGTGTCCCCCCCCGGGCACGAGCACCGACCTTGGCTTCACCCGGACTTTACCACCCTGGCCGAACTTCGCTTCGTGCCCGAACTGTTTTTTAGTGCCACTGCCAGCGCAGCCTGAGCGCTTAGCAACGCCCGAACTTAGCATCACTCGAACTCAGCTTCACCAGCATTGCCCGAACTTAGCTTCGCCCGAACTTTACTGTTCCCCGAACTTTAACTGCTGCCTCCAGTCTCGCCACGCGCCGGCCTTAGCCGAGCGCACGTACTAAGTCAGAAAATAAGAGAAACACAAAAAACCCCTCTCCTCATTTGTTGACCCCTTTCTTTCCGTGCGCGAGAGACAAAAAGGCGAGGAAGAAAAAGAAGAAAAAAACAAAGGGGGGGGGAGAAACAGCATCGAGAAGCATATTATGACATGCTGCCCGCATTGTTTTCCCGCCGGTCTTGAGCTTTGCTTTCTTTCCGTTCAGCATAAAAATAAAGAATATACAAAAAAGAAAGATAATTGTGCAGTTTTGTCCCTGTTTCGTGTTTCCTGGAGCTTTTCTTCTTTCCTTGCTTCTGACGAGCAGCATGGAGATACGGGAGGGAGGGTCTCGAGAGCGAAGACGAAGAAGCGACGATCAACTGCACACTTCGCGTACAGCGGGGCAATCTCCGTCGTCGGCAAAATTGGCCCAAAATGGCCAAAATCTGGAAACATCTGGAAACATCGGCAAAAACGGGCCAAAGTGGCCAAAATCTGGAAAAATCTGGAAAAACCGGCAAAAATGGCTCAAAGTGGCCAAAATCTGGAAACATCGGCACGGTCCTGAATCAACGCAAATCGGGACGGCTTGAACGGATCCCCCTTCGGCGTCTGGAACCAATTCGCAACCACCTCCGTCTGAGTCTCCAGAAGGGACTGGGCAGACGAAAGATCGACCTCCGCCCGACGCGACGCCGTCTTCCCCGCAACCAGAAGAGCAAGATGGACGGGGAGTTTCTGCTCTTCGTATTGTCTGACGAGAATTCTAATCCACAAATAACGCTAGAGAACTGCCTTGCAGAAAGGGAGAAGTAAGAACACGTCTTTGTAACTGATATCACTAGCGCAAGGGAATGTTGAGTGACTGCCTTAACCCGGGGAAACGAGCTTGGGCGAGGTCACCGGGGGGGTTGGGTGGGAAAACTTACTGTTTCTTTGAACCAACCACACCCCTGAAGGCTGTGTGAAGTTCTCTCATCGACTTTCGTGGGGCATCAACTCCCTCAGTGAAACTGTGACGGCTGCTGCTGTCTGGCCCAAGAAACGAGCTTCTGCTTCTCGAGCGGCGTGGTCGTTCTGCTTCGGCGTGAAAAAGCCAGGAAGTTTCGACGCCAAATTCCGACTCTTGGCTATGTTCACCGGGTTGCGTGCTCGTTTTTCTTGTGTTAACAATGCATTGTTGGTACTGAAAATTCGTAGCTGGCAGCGTACTACATGCAACTTACCAAAGCAGGTGAGTTCGGCTAGTGCGCACAAACAAAAGTCAAGCAGAGCAAGTTTTAGTACCAACAATCTCGCCTGACGTGTCGGGGATTGCCACACCACCGCGCAGAGCCTTGGCCAAAACCCTCGGGGGGTGATTCTCGAACCCATCGCCCCAAACGAGGCCGAGAGGGCCTTTGTGTCACGGATGACGGCCATCGCCCATGCGCCGTAAGGAAGCAACTATCGGCGCGCAACTGATGAACCTGGACGAGTGGTCGAGCAATAATAATAATGCGCGCCTGAACGCGGTGATATCACAAGACGAGCTGTAGAGGCGAACTCTGGCGGTAAGAGGTAACCGCGACGTACAGCAAGGCGTCGAGCGGCTGAGAACCAGAAATTCTGCCCAAAAACAGGAGGTAAGAAGGAAGGACGTGTTCATTGAATCATTCCTTTCATCGGGGTCTCACGCATGAAACGAAGCGAAGCAGCAAAGATCCTTCGGGGACTGTGACTCGGTTTGCGAGTTCCACTTGACGACGATTCTCGTCAAGGATGTCCGGGACGGTTGGTCCTCTGACGGAAATGCACAGAAAAGTGTCACTGTACTTTTTGTACTTTTGTAGGTAGCTTAGCCTCTGCTGAGGAAACACGCCGTTTAGCTCGGGTCACCAAACGGAGTGTCAGCAAAGGAGGTAACCAACAGGGCTCGTCAAGAATGTTTCAAGACGGTTCACCCACTGATGCCGGCGATGCAGATTATTGCCACAGATTCTTTGCATTCTGTCCTTACTATCAGCAGTCTGTCAGCAGACGGTGGACCAGCTCAGTCATCCGCCACTCCAAACGGGCCAGCTCGCTCGACAGTAGCACTACTGTCGAACAACCAGGAACACACTGGTAGGTGAGCAGCGACACCTCCCGAAAGTGAGCCAAGGGCGAAGGACGTATCTGCGGCTGCTGCGGCAGTTGCCCGGTGGTAACCGGTAACCCCACACGCAGAACGCGGGACTCTGCTGAACGAACCAGTGCGGTGTTAGGAACACAACCATTTCAAGCACGTTCTTGCAAGATTCTGCCCAAGCACCGAACTAAGATCTTCCGCCTCCTCCGGCCACTCTTCGAAGAAGACTTGCATAAAACAGTGTAAGAGAGAGCCAACGTTCTACCTAGCCATTACGTTGCCACCCCCCTTTTTCAGGAAACAAAGAGCCGAAACATGGCGACCGCACAAGCAGGAAAGCAAGTGATCACCCTTCGGGGGTCGGTGTCCACGGTCGTTGAGTTCTTCGGGTACGCACTGAACACGATTCTGTACCAGCGCGGAGTGTATCCAGCCGACTGCTTTACAACGGTCAGCAAGTACAAGCTACAAGTGCTTGTTACTACCGACAAGGGGCTGAAAGCATACCTGGGCAACGTTCTCCAGCAGCTGTCCGAGTGGTTCATGCAGAAGCTGGTGCAGCGGCTCGTGCTCGTCATCACAGGGGCCGACGGCAGCAGCCTCGAACGCTGGCAGTTCGACATCGAGACAGAGGCACCCAACGGGCATCCGCAGAAGAGCAACGAGGTCTGCTGCCTTTCTTTTCTCGCTCAAGCCTAACTCGAAGATACGATTAGAAAGCTAAAGACTTTTTTTGTTCGTGGCATACACACAAGAATCTCTGCATGACCTTTCTACGTTTGTTACGCACCATCAATCTGACATCACGCAGCAGCAAGGACGAGAGCAGCGAGACGGGCGAGGAGGAGAGTATTATTTTTGCGAAAAACTCCGAATTCAAAAAAAATGCCAGGGAGGATTCTTTGTGGCCAAAACTGCACCTTTGCTCTCCGAACCCACACACACGACGGTTTCGAATTACAGCTAGCCGAGCTACTGCGGGTCGAGGCCCCCGGCAAGCCTCTCGAGCGAAATTTTGCATGACAAACGACAGCGAAATGATCGTGACCTTCGATAGTCTCGCCCCTCGCAACCCTTTCCTGGACACTCCTTCCAAACCCGCGGTGTGAAAGCAACCCACAGGCTCCAGCGGTGCAAACGCGCTCTTTGCATTTTACAAAGATCTTTCCCCCCGGGGCAACTCCTCGCGGACAACTACGGCATTCAACAGGACGCCGTCCAACGCGAGATCCAAGCGATCATCAAGCAGATCACGGCGACGCAAACCTTCCTCCCGCTTCTGCCAGACCAATGCTCGTTCGACCTACTGGTATGCAGGCTTTCTTTTGTATTTTCAATCATTTTTGTTGTTGTCGGGTGGCCGTCCTTTTTTTATGGTAACAAGCTTGCCTCTATGTATCAAAAAGTGTCGGATGGCAGCGTGCTGTGCTAAATAACTCAAAGCACAAAGAAGACAGTGAAATGGTCGTTACCTGGTCGGGTTTTGCTCGCGACCGTTTCCTGAACAATCCTTCACTAAATCCGCGGTTAAATAACCTGGCCTCAGTGGCGCAAGCACCACGCGCTCTTCAAACCCAAGAAACATTTCCCCCCAGTGGACCACCCGTGCTCTAGTAGCACGGGTGGTCCTGGCTGTGACGAGCTACGAACAGCCGCCTGACAAACCAGACTCACACCGCAGTCCTGTCTGCAGACACTCAAGTTCTGCACTGATGATGGTCCGCCTTATGTGTCCGTGGCTTCAAGGACCGAAACACGGCGCAGACGGGACCAGTGCGGTGTTGAGCACGTACCCATTCCAAGCACGTTCTGCATACATGTTGAGCAGGGGTTGCCATGTAGCCCGTATCGGTCTAAGTCAACACTGTTGCTTTCATGGGATGTTCACCGGGGAAGGGTCCGACCTAACCGTTGGTCAACAGCAACGTCGAAAAGGGGGAGGGGGAAAGAAGATAGAAAATCGGTGGGGTTGACAAGCTTGTGAGGCGGGGGGAAAACTCAGTTTAATGCTTAGGCAGAACACTGCCTCGCATGCATGTTTGATGCTAGCATCAAGTCTTCGTCGGAGAAAGTGTGAAACAAAATAGGGGACGTGGGGCGGCCTAGGGCCACATTCATTGCGAATGTGTTCGTGGTGTCGGTCGCAGGAGTCTTTTTGGGCTAGCCAAAGAGTAAAAGAGTGAAAGAGTACTTACAGTAGTGAGTAGAGAAGAGAACGAGTGTAAAAGAAAGGAGGTAGCAAGGACGACAAGACCAGCGGAGACCACCGCAAAAAAGAATTTTTTCCCTTACCGTATCCCACAAAACCAGCACCAATAACAACGCTCCCCCCGCCGCACACGTCAAACGGAGACTTCAAAAACCCGACTGCTTCACGACAAGAACAGTCTAGAAAACTAATGTCCAACAACGTTCCCCCCGCCTCACAAGTCAAACGGAGACTTCAAGAAACCGACTGCTTTACGACAAGAACAGCCTAGAAAACTAATGTCCAAGGACAAAATACGTGTCCCACTCGCAACAGGTGTACACGCACAAGGACGCAGACGTGCCGAACACATGGGAGCTCACCGATCCGAAATTGGTGGTGAACGCTACCAACGTGAAATTGCGGTCTTTCTCCACCTCGGTGCACAAAGTCGAAGCCAGCGTTACGTACCGAGATGAATGACGAAAGGCCAGCCACTGCAAGTTACACGGGGTGAAGAAAGAAGAAGATAAATAAGTTCACTCCGGGGGCGACAGCAGAACGGTCAACCGCAGCACGCAAGGCTTGAGTCAGAGAAGGCACATTGCCACCACCCCGTCCGCTCTGCCCTGCAGTTGACCGTCTGTACGTGCTCGTGTTCAGCGCAATCGCCAAGCCCTAACGCCACGACTTGATGCTTTGGTTTGGAAATCAGTGGCCACTCGGCCAGGCACTGCAGTACCGAAGCTGGCGTCTGCCCTGCGTCCCCATTGCGCGGCCTTCATCGTTTCCAGCCAATACGTCCACCGATGAGTGCGGTTGATGCTTCCCTGGATTCAACCGCAGTCGAGGTGGCTTGAATCTGTTCGCAACGCACGCCGAACACGTGCTTGGTCCCGTGCAGCCGGCTTTGCTCATACTCGCATTATACAAGAAGGACCTGCCAGATCGGTCCAGGCCGCTGCTGCACACAAACGCATCTCCCGGAATGAAGTGAAGAAAGAAAAGTCGAGGAACGTGACGGTCAACCTCTTGACGAGCTTGTGTTCAGCGCGAGCGCCAAGCCCCAAGGTGCGCCACGCCTTGATGCTTTAGTTTGGGAAACCGGTAGCCACTTGACCCGCAGGTCCGTGGCTCTGCAGTACCGCGAAACACGTGATGAAAAAGGAACAAGGCCGCTCCGGGTCCAGGAACGTCCAGGAACGTCCAGGAACGTCCAGGAACGTGACGGTCAACCACGGCTTGCAAAGCTTGAGTCGGAGGCAGCACAGTCCTACAACCCCGTCCGCTCTGCGCTGTGGCTGACCGTCTCGACGAGCTTGTGTTCAGCGCAAGCGCCAAGCCCCAAGGTGCGCCACGCCTATGCTTTAGTTTGGGAAATCGGTAGACCCGTGGCTCTGCAGTACCGCCGACCACGTGGAGCTTGGCTCCCGTGTAGCAGGCTTTCCCCGGCTCGCATTAGGTGTCACTGCTCACCTGCAGATCCGTCCTGACATGGCTCGGACAGATCCAGCTGCTGCTCCTCTGCCCGGAAGAAAGAAGAAGAAATAACAAGAAAAAGTCCGCTCCTGGTCCAGGAACGTGATGGTCAACCACAGCTTGCAAAGCTTGAGTCGGAGGCAGCACAGTGCCACAACCCCGTCCGCTCTGCCCTGTGACTGACCGTCTCGACGAGCTTGTGTGCAGCGCGAGCGCCAAGCCCCAAGGTGCGTCACGCCTTGATGCTTTTGTTTGGGAAGTCGGTAGATATTGGACCCGCAGGCCCGTGGCTCTGCAGTACCGCCGAGCTTGGCTCCCGTGTAGGGGGCATTCCCCGGCTCGCATTAAGGGGAGGTGTCGTGCTCACCTGCCAGATCCGTCCTGACGTGGCTCGGCCAGATCCAGCTGCTGCTCCTCTGCCCGGAAGGAAAGAAGTAAAGCAAGGGGCGCGACGCCTTTGCTGTTGTCGGGGGTTTCTTGGTCGCACCCGAGAAGCGGGGGCTTTCGTTTTCTTCCTTGTCCACGCTTTCAGATGCCCCTTGCCCATGGTAGATTTAGACTTCCGACTCCTCCTTCTCTGCGAAAAAAAGAACGAAATAAGAAGGAAAACTAGAGCCCATCGACGCCTGCTAGGCGAACCGCTTACTCCCGTTCTCCTTTTGCAGCCGACAGAGAGCGTCAACAGAAGAAGGGACGAAGTTCATTCCGGGGCAAGAGCGCAGTAAACGCACCCAGAGTTAGCACCCTGTCACAGGTCTAAAGACACAAATCTGCACGCCCATTTGGGATCGTCGGAAACACAAAAGTACACGAAAAGGGTTCTTCCTGACGAGCACGCAACTTCCTAGCTTTTCACGCCGTAGCAGAACGACCACACCCTACCCAATCCCAAACACCCCTATACGCGTCAGGGGACTTCACAAGGTTTCACAAGTGACACATCACCCGAAACGAGCGGCACCCTCTCACTTTTCTCAACCCCCTCCATACCCAAGCCTCTACGGAGACTTTAAAATACCGACCTTCTAATCCACAAATAACGCTAGAAAAGAGACGGCCATAAAGGTACCAAGAAGACAGACAGTCGCCTACTACGGCACCATACTGACGAGGGCCAACCGTAAGTAAGGTATGTGGATAATGGCCGCAACCATCAATGGCTAACAACAGAGGTACACACCGGTTCTCTTACTTACCTCGTTTAACCACCACTCTTCAGAACACTCAGAGCACAAAGGATATCTTCCCATATTGACGAAGGTCGTCCGGAGACTTTAGACCCCGGAGTTTCAAGCGAACTTTCACTCTAAAAAAAAAAAAAAAAAAGAGAAAAGCAGGTGGAAAAGGGGGAGGGGGTAAGGAGCCAAAAGTCAAGCGAACGAAGCCGCAGCATCCGCCTCTGAACGAGAAGCGCACTCCAAAAGGGGACAGCCCACACACCCAACCGAAGCGGAGCCGCGAAGACGAGCAGGCTAAGGAGTCGAGATCTCGGCCGCGGAAACAACCTGCGAGGGAGAAAAGGAAGTGCGCCGAATCATCTGATTCCTCGTCATCAAATTGCACTCCGGACGTGAAGCGCACCGGAGACAAACAGTACGCGGGGAAAGAAGCGACCGAAGCATGACACGACGCGTGCACCTTTCAGAGGTAGTCTGAAGCGGGTGCAAACGATCGGTTGTTGCTGCATAACAAGTTCAAACTACTACTACTACTAGAAGCACCCGCTTTGTGGGAAATACTTGAGGAGGCTGTCCATGCAGCCGCAACCCCCCCCCCCCTTCCCCCCCGTGAATTACTTTTTACCCGACACGTACTTTCCACCCCCCGAAAAACGGGGGGTAAAGAGTATAAATCCGGGGGTATAGAGTATAAATCGGGGGGTATAAATCGATGTCGGGGTGGAAATTGTTGTCGGGGGGTGGAAAGTACTTTTCGGGGGGTGGAAAGTACTTTTCGGGGGGTGGAAAGTACTTTTCGGGGGGTGGAAATTTTTGTCGGGGGGTGGAAAGTATTTTTCGGGGGGTGGAAAGTACTTGTCGGGGGGTGGAAATTTTTTGTCGGGGGGCGGAAAGTATTTATCGGGGGGTGGAAAGTACTTATCGGGGGGTGGAAACGTTTCGTCGGGGGGTGGAAAGTACTTTTCGGGGGGTGGAAATTTTTGGTCGGGGGGTGGAAAGTACTTTTCGGGGGGTGGAAAGTACTTTCGGGGGGTGGAAAGTACTTTCGGGATTTTCGGGGTGGAAAGTACTTTCCGGGGGGTGGATTGTTTTCTGGAGCGCGGCGGGACACTGTACTTGCACACACGAGAATCGACCCGCAAACCCGCGAACCCGCATATCCGTTCCCGCAAACCCGCATACCCGAACCTGCAAACCCGCAAACCCAAACCCGCATACCCAAACCCGCATACCCGCGTACCCAAACCCGCAAACCCGCATACCCGTTCCCGCAAACCCGCATACCCGCAAACCCGCAAACCCGCAAACCCGCATACCCGAACCTGCAAACCCGCAAACCCAAACCCGCATACCCAAACCCGCATACCCGCGTACCCAAACCCGCAACCCGCATACCCGTTCCCGCAAACCCGAAATCGCAAACCCCGCATACCCGCAAACCCGCAAGCCCGCAGACCTGCAGATTGTGGCTGGAACTGTTTTTGCAAATACACACAGCAAATCAAAGAAAGGGGGGAAAGGTGGAAAATGCAGATCAAACGGGAGTAAAACGTGTACACGCTTATCCGACTCTTGACTTACTATGCCGTGTTCTGAAAGCTGTCGAGGGGCCCCTCCATAGGTTCTCGCATGATTCGTTCGCCTTTGTAACACTATCCGTTTGTAGTACGCTTCGCAATTGTGTTCTTGCAATATCTAGCCGAATGGCGGGTGGCGGATTTCCGCGCTCGTGCGCAAGACACAATTATGCTGCTTTTGCAGTGCAAGCCGAACCCGGTTCGCGACTTCGGTTGCGGTAAAGTGTTACAAAGTCTTCGGCTTTCAGATCCGGATACGCCTTATGCAACATGATAGTTAGAGGTCACTTGAAGGATACCGTGTGCAGCGTTCGAAAGAGTTTGCGTATCTGGTCGGGGGGTGGAAAGTAGTTTTCGGGGGGTGGAAAGTACTTTTCGGGGGGTGGAAATTTTTTTGTCCGGGGGTGGAAAGTACTTTTTGGGGGGTGGAAATTTTTTGTCCGGGGGTGGAAAGTACTTTTCGGGGGGTGGAAAGTGTTTTTCGGGGGGTGGAAAGTACTTTTCGGGGGGTGGAAATTTTTGTCGGGGGTGGAAAGTACTTTCGGGGGGTGGAAAGTACGTGTCGGGGGTGTTGAGTACATCACCCTCCCCCCCCCAGGCATCTTGTTAAGAACCATCCATCCATCCATCAGCCGGCTGACCCCCCCCCCCCCCCCTCAGGCTATTTTCACTGTGGAGGGGGGAGACGCTACCTGTCACACTCTAAGGTGGTCACCACGGTGGGCGGTCAGAAAAAAAAATTTTTTTTTTTGCCCCAAATACCCCAAATACCACACTTTGGAAAATTTTTGTGGGCCCACTTTTGGCAGGGAATTTTGACCATTTCACCTTAGAGAATTTGACCACCCAGCCTCCAAGGCAACTGCACTGTAGAGGGGGGGGGGGGGGGGGGGGGGGGGTGTGGGGTTCGTTTACTTTTGGAAGGTTCGTTTCTAGTTTTGGAATCGGTTCGTTTACTTTTGGAAACTTCGTTTCTAGTTTTGGAATCGGTTCGTTTACTTTTGGAATCGGTTCGTTTACTTTTGGAATCGGTTCGTTTACTTTTGGAAACTTCGTTTCTAGTTTTGGAATCGGTTCGTTTACTTTTGGAATCGGTTCGTTTACTTTTGGAATCGCTTCGTTTACTTTTGGAAGTGGTTCGTTTACTTTTGGAAGTGGTTCGTTTACTTTTTCGAAAAGTTACGAACCACTTCCAAAACTAGAAACGAACCGATTCCAAAACTAGAAACGAACCTCTTCCAAAACTAGAAACGAACCTCTTCCAAAACTAAAACGAGATCGGCCGAAATTCCAAGGGAATCGTGTCAAAAATCGACTGCGACCACCAGAAACGAACCTTTCCAAAACTAGAAACGAACCTTCCAAAACTAGAAGCGAACCTTCCAAGACTAGAAACGAACCTGCGAAGAGGGTCGAAAGAGTTCCCCCCAAAAAAAAGACGCCAGATACGCAAACTCTTTCGAACGCTGCACACGGGTATCCTTCAAGTGACCTCTAACTATCTGTTGCATACGCGTATCCGGATCTGAAAGCCGAAGACTTCGTAACACTTTACCGCAACCGAAGTCGCGAACCGGGTTCGGCTTGCACTGCAAAAGCAGCATAATCGTGTCTTGCGCCCGAGCGCGGAAATCCGCCACCCGCCATTCGGCTAGAGTGCAAGAACACAATTGCGAAGCGTACTACAAACGGATAGTGTTACAAAGGCGAACGAATCATGCGAGAACCTATGGAGGGGCCCCTCGACAGCTTTCAGAACACGGCATAGTAAGTCAAGAGTCGGATAAGCGTGTGCACATTCTACTCCCGTTTGATCTGCATTTTCCACCTTTGCCCCCCTTTCTTTGTGTATTTGCGGACAATTTTATGTCATCCGGTTATCGTGTATGCTAATAGCCGCTAGGATAGAAAGAATTTAGTTAGTTATAAGAATGCAGTGTTAATAGTCTAAAATAGCTACAATGCTTGTTTCGATCCAGTACACAACCAGCTAGCATCCATCAGAAATATTCCTCCGACCCAGGGTCACTCAACAGCTCGCAACGGCCTTGCAGCATGCGCCCAGGCCTTGTGACCCTGGGTGGCGTTTTCCCCCTTTTTTTTGTGTTTCCGGCGACGTTCGCTCAGTCGGAAACACAATTTTTTTTTAGACTTTTTTTTGAGAGGCCAGCCGGGGTTTTTAAGGGGGTTGGCCCCGGCTGCTGCGAGGGAGGTGAAGGGTGCCGGTGATGGAATGTTGATGACGGAGCTGATAGGAGATGGAGGGGTGGGGGACTGAAGTTCGGACGACGACTGGGTGCCCACGCGTATGCACTACTTCGGCAGTTTCTTCAAAGCGGCTCTTTCGACTGGTCCCGGTGGTTTTAAGGGGCTGCTGCGAGGGAGGTGAAGGGTGCTGATGATGGAATGTTGATGACGGAGCTGATAGGAGATGGAGGGGTGGGGGACTGAAGTTCGGACGACGACTGGGTGCCCACGCGTATGCACTACTTCGGCAGTTTCTTCAAAGCGGCTCTTTCGACTGGTCCCGGTGGTTTTAAGGAGGTTGGCCCCGGCTGCTACGAGGATCTCGGCTTCTTTGACTGCTTTGAGTGCGGCTTCGAGCTCTTTGCTGGTGGCTTCTTTTGCGACGGCCTACCCCGTTTTGTGCCAACAACTGACGGCGGTGCGGACGACGATGCGGACGATGCGGACGACGATGCGGACGACGATGTGGACGACAATGTGGACGAAAATACAGAAGGCTTTGAGTGCGGCTTCTTTGCGGGTGGCTTCTTTTGCGACGGCTTACACCGTTTTGTGCCAACAACTGACGGCGGTGCGGACGACGATGCGGACGACGATACAGAAGCTCGACGGGATGTTGCGGGTTTCGCGGCCCCCTTTTTTCCTTTCGCTGAGGGTTTCGCGGGCTTTGCTCGTGCTCTTTTCGATGATGGTTTAGCAGGTGCTGCGGTGTCAGCAGCCACATAAATTCGAGCGAACGCAGAGACTTCTCGGAAGACGTCTGGGAGTTCGCGCATCAGACTTGATCCTTGCATCGCCGCAGCCATGTGCTCTGCAATCGAGATGAGTGCCGCGCGAGGAGGACGCCCTGTCTCCCCTCTCATCACGGAGACTACGCACACGCAACCTGCGCAAGTCTCGTCGAAGGCGGTAGGGCTGCACGTACAGCTCCTGTGCCCAGTCGAGGAGTATGCCACGGCATACTCCTTATGTTATTTTGGCCAAAATGGCCAAAATCCGGCAAAAATGGCCAAAATCTGGCAAAAATGGCCAAAATCTGGAAAATTTGGCCAAGATGGCCAAAATCCGGCAAAAATGGCCAAAATCTGGAACATTTGGCAAAAATGGCCAAAATCCGGCAAAAATGGCCAAAATCTGGAAAATTTGGCAAAAATGGCCAAAATCTGGAAAATTTGGCCAAGATGGCCAAAATCCGGCAAAAATGGCCAAAATCTGGAACATTTGGCAAAAATGGCCAAAATCTGGAAAATTTGGCAAAAATGGCCAAAATCCGGCAAAAATGGCCAAAATCTGGAAAATTTGGCAAAAATGGCCAAAATCTGGAAAATTTGGCAAAAAATGGCCAAAATCTGGCAAATATGGCCAAAATCTGAAAAGTATGGAAATTGTGGAAAACTGTGGTAACTCCTGCAAAAACAGCCAAAAGTGAACGAACCGATTCCAAAAGTAAACGAACCGATTCCAAAAGTAAACGAACCGATTCTAAAAGTAAACGAACCGATTCCAAAACTAGAAACGAAGTTTCCAAAAGTAAACGAACCGATTCCAAAAGTAAACGAACCGATTCCAAAAGTAAACGAACCGATTCCAAAAGTAAACGAACCGATTCCAAAACTAGAAACGAACCGGTTCCAAAAGTAAACGAACCGGTTCCAAAAGTAAACGAGCCACCCAAAACTAGAAACGAACCTTCCAAAACTAGTTTCGAACGTTCCAAAAGTAAACGAAGCACTCCCCAAGCTAAATCAGCCCAAAAAGAGCCCAGAAACGAACCGATTCCAAAACTAGAAACGAAGTTTCCAAAAGTAAACGAACCGATTCCAAAACTAGAAACGAACCGATTCCAAAACTAGAAACGAACCGATTCCAAAAGTAAACGAAGCGGACCCGGGGGGGGGGGGGGGGGGGGGGGGGGGGTCTGGTTTATCCGGCCATCCGGCCAAAGTGGCTGATCCTTAACAAGAGCGCTGCCCCCCCCCCCCCCCCCCCCCCCCTCGAAGGAACTTGTGCTGTAGCCCACGCGAAACACAGGTACGTCTAGGTTTAGTGGCAAAATATGCCGTCAGGACGCCCGACGGCGGCCCGCTTCGCCGCCTACACCGTCGCCGCCGCGTCCGCAGCCGCGACCGCGTGGTACGTGTACGATGAGTACGATCTGTTCGCGGCCCGGGTCGCGACGGGCCTGGTGGTCGCCACCTACGGCTTCTGGATCGCCGACGGCAACGTGGTGCCGCGGTTCGGGCTCTGGGTCGAACTGCCGATATTCATCGTCGCCGCGTGGCTGACGGCGAAGCTGCTCGTCGACCCGCCCGAAAAAGGCGGCGCCTCGCTGCGGTTCCTGTGGACCCTCGGGCGGCACCCCAAGTACAAGGACCCCAACCATCCAGCGCACACCTTGCCGGGCCTGCAGGAGACGGTCTGCCACGTGCTCGGGTGGCTCATCAGCATCGTCAATGCACTGGTCATCACCATCAAAATTGTGTGGTCGCCCGGGGCGCCGAAAAAGAAGAAGCAGAGCTAGATGTGTTAGAACTTGGACGGACATGTGTATAAGCCGCCGTGCACACCCTGCTGGGCCTGCAGGAGATGGTCTGCCACGTGCTCGGGTGGCTCATCAACATCGTCAATGTGCTGGTCATCACCATCAAAATTGTGCGGTCGCCCGGGGCGCCGAAAAAGAAGAAGCAGAGCTAGATGTGTTAGAAGTTGGACGGAGCATTGTACGAATCCCCGAGCACACTTTGCTGGGTGACGGTCTGTCGTGTGCTCGGGTGGCTCATCAGCATCGTCAATGCGCTGGTCATCACCATCAAAGTTGTGTGGTCAACTGGGGAGCCGAAACAGAGTTAGATGTGTTAGAACTTGGACGGGACATGTGTAAGGACCGCCGTGCACACCCTGCTGGGCCTGCAGGAGATGGTCTGCCACGTGCTCGGGTGGCTCATCAGCATTGTCAATGCGCTGGTCATCACCATCAAAGTTGAGTGGACGACCGGGGCGCCGAAAAAGAAGAAGCAGAGTTGGTCATCATCGATGGGTTAGAAGTTGGGCGGGTGGACCCTGCTGCGCCTGCAGGGAGAAGGTTGCGAGCGCCAACGTATTCCACCGTTTCGATACAAGGCAAGAGAAACCTCGCGTGGTGTGGATGACTTCTGAAGTATCGTCTGTGCGTGGGCCATTTCATGTGGTGTAGTGGAAGGCCGAACGGGATGAAAGAAGGCTGCAAATAGAACAACGTTCTGCTCTCCCCCCAACACACCGCCGGCTAAGGCCAAAACCGCGTTGGACCCATCACGCCCCGGTGCGCCGCGGCAAGCCGCGATCCAGCCACCCGCCAGCGAAAGGTCCGAACCCTTGCCCACGTCCGATCGGTCGGAGGACGCCGAATCCTCCGCGTTGTACCCATCGTTGCACCCGACACGCCCCAGAGCGCCCCGGCCAGCGGGGTTGCCGGCGTTGCCGCACCTTGCGAAACGAAAAAAAAAGAACAAGAAAAAAAAAAAAAAAACAGAGAAACAGTCTAAAAAAAAGCAAAACAAAAAAAAAAAAAAAAAAAAGGAGATCACGTGGGCGAAGGGTCACGCGCAGAACATGGCCATCAACGCCGCCGATGCAGCCGCCACCGCCGCCTACAAGACACGCAGCCGGTATGACCTGGAGTGGATCTACCACGCAGCCGGGATCACGCACGTGTGCGCGCACGAAGAAGAAGACTATGTGCAGATGGACGAACCGGGGCGTTTTGTAAGGAAGACGCGAGAACACATACGGGACACGGGCCTGCGACGGCGGCTACTGCAGGATGGAACCCCCGCCGCCCTGCTAAACCCGCGCATCCTTGCCGGTCTACGAAAATGTCACGGCGCCACTGACATACTGCAAGCCCTAGTGCGGCGGGCGATCATGCCACGACACACGAGGCGACAGTGCACGGTACCAGGATGTCAGCAGCCGGGAAACGCAGACCACGTCCTCACAGCCAACGACGCGGCTCACCTCCAGAGCTTTTCAGAACCCGCTGGGCTTGAATCCATCTACGGTAGAGAGCCGAAGCTAAATGATGTGCTGATCGAATTCTCGCGGTGCAACAAAGCTGCAATGAAGAGCGTCTGCGAGCGGATACGAGTACAAGAGTCGGAAGACAAGGCCGCAGAGTGGGCAAACTGGCTGAGAAGCGAACTGAGCACCCGGTAAGAGGGCGAGCAAACTGATTTTGGCATCTTATTTCTTATTTTCTTTCTCTAACTAAAGCGCGTCACCAAAACTCCTTGCCAAACAAACAAAGGTCGCAAGACACCAAACTGATCGTCCTTCGGGATCGACGGTAACACAAAAAAACGCCAGCGGCGGAGCGGTTCGTATGACGTTTCCGAACCAGCCAACTGCGCCTGGGGGGCGGGGCCCATTTTGCGGTAGTTCTCGTTTTCTTCCCTCCTCCATTTTCTGCGGCGCTTCTACCGCCGGGCGCTGTGTTCCGACTGTGACGCGAGACCTGCAATATGCAGCGGGGTCAATCCGCAGTAAACTCAACGCCAGCACGAAGCCGGTGTGCGGCTTTGCCGTCCTTCAGAACGGTCAGACACGGTCCAAGGCCCGAATTCAAATAAAGCAGGAAAACGAAGAAAGTGCCGAACACTGGCGATAGACACACGCGTAGAGCAAGCATCGCCACCGGGGGGTGGGGAGGTGAGGGCTCGCGGGAAAGGTGGCACGTCGGCATCGACGTCTCGTTCGCTGCGCCGTGAGCCGGTCACCTCTATTTCTTAGAAGCATCGGAGTCTATCACAGGCTCGCACAGGCTATCACAGGCTATCACAGGCTATCACAGGCTATCACAGGCTATCACAGGCTATCACAGGCTATCACAGGCTATCACAGGCTATCACAGGCTATCACAGGCTATCACAGGCTATCACAGGCTATCACAGGCTATCACAGGCTATCACAGGCTATCACAGGCTATCACAGGCTATCACAGGCTCGCACAGGCCATCACAGGCTCGCACAGGCTCGCACAGGCTCGCATAGGCTCGCACAGGCTCGCACAGGCCATCATAGGCCATCACAGGCAATCACAGGCTCGCACAGGCCATCACAGGCCATCACAGGCTATCACACACCATCACAGGCCATCACAGGCCATCACAGGCCATCACAGGCTATCACAGGCTCTCACAGGCCATCACAGGCTATCACAGGCTATCACAGGCTATCACAGGCTATCACAGGCTATCACAGGCTATCACAGGCTCGCACAGGCCATCACAGGCTCGCACAGGCTCGCACAGGCTCGCATAGGCTCGCACAGGCTCGCACAGGCCATCACAGGCCATCACAGGCTATCACAGGCTCGCACAGGCCATCACAGGCCATCACAGGCTATCACACACCATCACAGGCCATCACAGGCCATCACAGGCCATCACAGGCTATCACAGGCTCGCACAGGCCATCACAGGCTATCACAGGCTCGCACAGGCCATCACAGGCCATCACAGGCCATCACAGGCTCGCACAGGCCATCGCACAGGCCATCACAGGCCATCACAGGCCATCACAGGCTCGCACAGGCCATCACAGGCCGTCACAGGCTATCACAGGCTCGCACAGGCCATCACAGGCCATCACAGGCTCGCACAGGCTATCACAGGCTATCACAGGCTCGCACATGCCATCACAGGCCATCACAGGCGATCACAGGCCATCACAGGCTCGCACAGGCTATCACAAGCCAGTCTATTACCAGGGGTTGAACCGGCTCACTGCGCCGTTTACGTCGGTAGGCAGGGCGGGGCAGGCTCGGTTGTATGTCGGACGAGAGCCGAAGGACGTCCGCAGCGGCGGCACCCAGTCAGGCCTTGCCAGACGCGAGGAACCGCCCGTCCACGGCCGGCGAGAAGAGCAGGTCGGAGGCGGACGAGTCGGGCGCGGATCGGGCGAACGCCGACAGCGACTTCCAACGCATCCAGAGCTCCCTCGAGCAGCTGAAGACAGACAATGCCGTCCTGCAGCAAGCCACGGGCAAGGGCGTCACCGGCTGGCTCAAAAAGCTCGGCGGCGGGCGCTGGCGGGCCGACAAGTCGCGTTGGTTTTGGGCGTATCGCAGTATGCTTTTCTATGCCCCTTCGCAACCTTTTCCTGCCGCCGCCGTCCAACCGCCGACGGCGCGCGGCTGGAACCCACGACACTCCACCCTGCGGAGGCGTGCGTCAAAGTTCTCTCATCAGCGTGCTGCTAGTATCCAGAAGGCTAGGATAGGCCGTTCTTAATCAAAACCTGTGCTCTATGAACGGTAGTAATGGTGCCTGCTTGCAAGTAATCTCTTCATACGACACACCCTGGTGCGGTGCTCAGGGTAGTCGAAGGCTCGACAATCACACTAATGCAACAAATTTACCCTACGTACGTAGGGTCATCCACCGATGTTGCTGCGAACAAATCAGCATGCCCAAAGCAGGCGTTCGCTATGAATGATATCGCATGGAATACCAAGGGATCGCTTCTCGGCTCCTCGCCAAGGGATCGCTTCTCGGCTCCTCGCCAAGAGATCGCTTCTCGGCTCCTCACCAAGGGATCGCTTCTCGGCTCCTCACCAAGGGATCGCTTCTCGGCTCCTCGCCAAGAGATCGCTTCTCGGCTCCTCACCAAGGGATCGCTTCTCGGCTCCTCACCAAGGGATCGCTTCTCGGCTCCTCACCAAGGGATCGCTTCTCGGCTCCTCGCCAAGGGATCGCTTCTCGGCTCCTCGCCAAGGGATCGCTTCTCGGCTCCTCACCAAGGGATCGCTTCTCGGCTCCTCGCCAAGGGATCGCTTCTCGGCTCCTCGCCAAGGGATCGCTTCTCGGCTCCTCGCCAAGGGATCGCTTCTCGGCTCCTCGCCAAGGGATCGCTTCTCGGCTCCTCGCCAAGGGATCGCTTCTCGGCTCCTCACCAAGGGATCGCTTCTCGGCTCCTCGCCAAGGGATCGCTTCTCGGCTCCTCGCCAAGGGATCGCTTCTCGGCTCCTCGCCAAGGGATCGCTTCTCGGCTCCTCACCAAGGGATCGCTTCTCGGCTCCTCACCAAGGGATCGCTTCTCGGCTCCTCGCCAAGGGATCGCTTCTCGGCTCCTCGCCAAGGGATCGCTTCTCGGCTCCTCACCAAGGGATCGCTTCTCGGCTCCTCGCCAAGGGATCGCTTCTCGGCTCCTCGCCAAGGGATCGCTTCTCGGCTCCTCGCCAAGGGATCGCTTCTCGGCTCCTCACCAAGGGATCGCTTCTCGGCTCCTCACCAAGGGATCGCTTCTCGGCTCCTCGCCAAGGGATCGCTTCTCGGCTCCTCGCCAAGGGATCGCTTCTCGGCTCCTCGCCAAGGGATCGCTTCTCGGCTCCTCACCAAGGGATCGCTTCTCGGCTCCTCACCAAGGGATCGCTTCTCGGCTCCTCGCCAAGGGATCGCTTCTCGGCTCCTCGCCAAGGGATCGCTTCTCGGCTCCTCGCCAAGGGATCGCTTCTCGGCTCCTCACCAAGGGATCGCTTCTCGGCTCCTCACCAAGGGATCGCTTCTCGGCTCCTCGCCAAGGGATCGCTTCTCGGCTCCTCGCCAAGGGATCGCTTCTCGGCTCCTCGCCAAGGGATCGCTTCTCGGCTCCTCGCCAAGGGATCGCTTCTCGGCTCCTCACCAAGGGATCGCTTCTCGGCTCCTCGCCAAGGGATCGCTTCTCGGCTCCTCGCCAAGGGATCGCTTCTCGGCTCCTCGCCAAGGGATCGCTTCTCGGCTCCTCACCAAGGGATCGCTTCTCGGCTCCTCACCAAGGGATCGCTTCTCGGCTCCTCGCCAAGGGATCGCTTCTCGGCTCCTCGCCAAGGGATCGCTTCTCGGCTCCTCGCCAAGGGATCGCTTCTCGGCTCCTCGCCAAGGGATCGCTTCTCGGCTCCTCGCCAAGGGATCGCTTCTCGGCTCCTCGCCAAGGGATCGCTTCTCGGCTCCTCGCCAAGGGATCGCTTCTCGGCTCCTCGCCAAGGGATCGCTTCTCGGCTCCTCGCCAAGGGATCGCTTCTCGGCTCCTCGCCAAGGGATCGCTTCTCGGCTCCTCGCCAAGGGATCGCTTCTCGGCTCCTCGCCAAGGGATCGCTTCTCGGCTCCTCGCCAAGGGATCGCTTCTCGGCTCCTCGCCAAGGGATCGCTTCTCGGCTCCTCGCCAAGGGATCGCTTCTCGGCTCCTCGCCAAGGGATCGCTTCTCGGCTCCTCACCAAGGGATCGCTTCTCGGCTCCTCGCCAAGGGATCGCTTCTCGGCTCCTCGCCAAGGGATCGCTTCTCGGCTCCTCGCCAAGGGATCGCTTCTCGGCTCCTCGCCAAGGGATCGCTTCTCGGCTCCTCGCCAAGGGATCGCTTCTCGGCTCCTCACCAAGGGATCGCTTCTCGGCTCCTCACCAAGGGATCGCTTCTCGGCTCCTCGCCAAGGGATCGCTTCTCGGCTCCTCGCCAAGGGATCGCTTCTCGGCTCCTCGCCAAGGGATCGCTTCTCGGCTCCTCGCCAAGGGATCGCTTCTCGGCTCCTCGCCAAGGGATCGCTTCTCGGCTCCTCGCCAAGGGATCGCTTCTCGGCTCCTCGCCAAGGGATCGCTTCTCGGCTCCTCGCCAAGGGATCGCTTCTCGGCTCCTCGCCAAGGGATCGCTTCTCGGCTCCTCGCCAAGGGATCGCTTCTCGGCTCCTCGCCAAGGGATCGCTTCTCGGCTCCTCGCCAAGGGATCGCTTCTCGGCTCCTCGCCAAGGGATCGCTTCTCGGCTCCTCGCCAAGGGATCGCTTCTCGGCTCCTCGCCAAGGGATCGCTTCTCGGCTCCTCGCCAAGGGATCGCTTCTCGGCTCCTCACCAAGGGATCGCTTCTCGGCTCCTCACCAAGGGATCGCTTCTCGGCTCCTCACCAAGGGATCGCTTCTCGGCTCCTCGCCAAGGGATCGCTTCTCGGCTCCTCGCCAAGGGATCGCTTCTCGGCTCCTCGCCAAGGGATCGCTTCTCGGCTCCTCGCCAAGAGATCGCTTCTCGGCTTCTCGCCAAGAGATCGCTTCTCGGCTCCTCGCCAAGGGATCGCTTCTCGGCTTCTCGCCAAGAGATCGCTTCTCGGCTCCTCACCAAGGGATCGCTTCTCGGCTTCTCGCCAAGGGATCGCTTCTCGGCTCCTCACCAAGGGATCGCTTCTCGGCTTCTCGCCAAGGGATCGCTTCTCGGCTCCTCGCCAAGGGATCGCTTCTCGGCTCCTCACCAAGGGATCGCTTCTCGGCTCCTCACCAAGGGATCGCTTCTCGGCTCCTCACCAAGGGATCGCTTCTCGGCTCCTCGCCAAGGGATCGCTTCTCGGCTCCTCGCCAAGGGATCGCTTCTCGGCTCCTCGCCAAGGGATCGCTTCTCGGCTCCTCGCCAAGGGATCGCTTCTCGGCTCCTCACCAAGGGATCGCTTCTCGGCTCCTCACCAAGGGATCGCTTCTCGGCTCCTCGCCAAGGGATCGCTTCTCGGCTCCTCGCCAAGGGATCGCTTCTCGGCTCCTCGCCAAGGGATCGCTTCTCGGCTCCTCGCCAAGGGATCGCTTCTCGGCTCCTCGCCAAGGGATCGCTTCTCGGCTCCTCACCAAGGGATCGCTTCTCGGCTCCTCACCAAGGGATCGCTTCTCGGCTCCTCGCCAAGGGATCGCTTCTCGGCTCCTCGCCAAGGGATCGCTTCTCGGCTCCTCGCCAAGGGATCGCTTCTCGGCTCCTCGCCAAGGGATCGCTTCTCGGCTCCTCGCCAAGGGATCGCTTCTCGGCTCCTCACCAAGGGATCGCTTCTCGGCTCCTCGCCAAGGGATCGCTTCTCGGCTCCTCGCCAAGGGATCGCTTCTCGGCTCCTCGCCAAGGGATCGCTTCTCGGCTCCTCGCCAAGGGATCGCTTCTCGGCTCCTCACCAAGGGATCGCTTCTCGGCTCCTCACCAAGGGATCGCTTCTCGGCTCCTCGCCAAGGGATCGCTTCTCGGCTCCTCGCCAAGGGATCGCTTCTCGGCTCCTCGCCAAGGGATCGCTTCTCGGCTCCTCGCCAAGGGATCGCTTCTCGGCTCCTCGCCAAGGGATCGCTTCTCGGCTCCTCGCCAAGGGATCGCTTCTCGGCTCCTCGCCAAGGGATCGCTTCTCGGCTCCTCACCAAGGGATCGCTTCTCGGCTCCTCACCAAGGGATCGCTTCTCGGCTCCTCACCAAGGGATCGCTTCTCGACTCCTCACCAAGAGATCGCTTCTCGGCTCCTCACCAAGGGATTCTCCGTATTTTAGTCAAGACTGTGGGAAAAGGAGATAGCGTGACCGGTCCGTTCTCAACATCGTTCAAGGCCGACAAAAAGGAGACCAGAGAATCGATTGGAAGAGTTGCTTTCAATCTCGTCGTTTCTGTACGTCTCAACACGTCTCAGCTAAAGGACCTGGCTCGAGAAAGTCTTCCAATCTCACCCACAGAAAAGCTTCACTATTACGACACCGAGGCGTGTACTAAGGAGCTTGGGTGCTTGGACCTGAGGAAGGCGACCATCCGGATCACCGGTTCGAAGAAGTTCGAAATCGAAGCGACCGAGAAGGGCCAACTCAACCTGTTCTCGGGCGCCCGCGCAAAGGACAAGTACGAATTCGTGACCGAAGACGTTGCCACCCTCAAGAAGTGGGTCGCCGCCCTGCAGGAGATGCTCCAGGAGTATGCAGCCTTTCCCACCCGCCATGCAAAGACTTGTCACACAGTTGATGCAAAAAAGCAAGAGCTCGGAGAATCTCTCGAAAAGTGTGCGAGAAAGCTGAAGCCAGCACTGAAACTGCCATTTGCTGTGTGACGCTCAATCCTCGGATAATTGTGCAATTCTTTTTGCAAAATAATCCGTTTGACGAAGGTGGTCGTCCGAAGACTGTACAATCCCGGATTCTCGAAAATGAAAATATTGCCGCGCGAACCAACCCTCAGCGAAGAGTGCGATGAAGTTGAGCCAGAACCGAAGCTGCCGTTCGTGGTGTCGCTTGTAGAGCACATTGTGGTCGGGGACCACGTGGAGTTCAAGGGCTTGGTCGAGTGGCACGGCCTCAGCTGGGGCTTCCAGAAGCGGTACACCGCCTTCGAGCGCTTCTGCGCGGACCTCATCAACTTCTACGGCGAGGCCGAAGTCCCGCCTTTGACGGGCAAGCTCGCGCCTTGGAAGTGGAACCGCGCGGAGGCGATGACGAGGCGGCGGAACAAGCTGAACACGTGGCTCGCCGCTGTGATCGAGACGAGCATCTTGTGGAGCGCGTCCCACTCCGGCTGCAAGGTCCTCAAGGTAGTCCTCGCGCCGGACGCCGCCGGCGGGCGGCCCTCGGAGGAGGACATCGAGGTGAACGAGTTTTTGTACGACTTCTTCGAGTTTTCCCGCCACGAAGAGGCGAAGGGCTTCCGGTCTTCGAACGTCGACGACCAGGCGTCGCTGCTCGCGTGCCTCGAAGGCCTGCGGTTCAACCGCAAAGAGCCGGCGTCGAGCCCGGAGCGCGCGTACGGCAACCACCAGCAGCGGGACCCGTTTGCCGCGAAGTCCGGGCTCTACCTCACGCAGACCGTCAGCAAGGCGGCGCCGTCGATCAAGGGCCGGACGGGGTTCGTGATCCGCCACAAGGTGTCAGGCCGCATGGCAACCGCACTCGGTTCGGTGCTCATCCTCTCGTCGGACTCGGGTGATGCTTTCGTGTTCGAAGGCACGCGTTTACGGCACGAGCCGTCTGGCAAGTACGTGTCCGCGAAGTTGGATCTCAGCGGGGACGGCGACCAAGACGTGGTCCTGAGCGTTGACCCTGGCGACGAGAAGTTCGTGTTCGACGGCTTCCAGAAGCAGATCTACGACGTCAAGTCCGACAAGTGCCTGCTGCCCAGCGAGCGGTCGACCAACCCGCAGGAGGGGTGCCACCTGATCCTGTCCGTCCTCCCGACCGACGTCAACCCCGCCGCTGCGCAGTGGGAGATCGTCGACCTGAGCAGCATCGGCACGCAATGGGCCGAGATGCACGCGGGCCCCCCCCAGACGATGCTCGGAGGGGGTCGGCGTGCCGAGAGCGCGTCTGCATCGTCTCTGTCCGACGAAGAAAACGAGGAAGACGAGCAGTTCGAAGCCTGGTCGAAAACCGCGAAGCAAAAACGCCGCCCCGACGCGTCAGCGGAGCAGGACCGGGTCAGGCAACTGGAAGCAGAGCTCGGCGAGCTGCGAGAGCAGCTGGAGGAAGCCAAGAAAGAGTCCGCCAAACAGCCCGCCCCGCCGCCTCGGCCGAAGGTCCCGGCGAAGCAGCCCGTCAAAATCGCGGCGCCCCCGCCGCCCAAGCCAAGCCCCGGCGCCCCGCAGCCGCCGCCGCCTCCCGCACCCGGGGGGGGCGCGCCGAAAACCCTGCTGCCGCCGCCGCCGCCGCCGCCCGCTACCCCAGGCGCGGCACCTCCACCCCCGCCGCCAGTCCCTGGCGCAGCAGCGGTGCCAGCACCGCCGCCGCCTCCGGGCGGAGCGCCACGGGCGCCGCCGCCGCCGCCAGGCGGAATGCCGCCGCCGCCAGGCGGAATGCCGCCGCCGCCGCCCCCCCCCGGTGGCGGCATCCCGCCGCCGCCCGGCGGCAAGGGGCCGCCGCCGCCGCCGGGGCTCAAGGGCAAAGGCCCGCCGCCGCCGCCGATGTTCGGCGCGAAAAAGCGGACGGGGCCGAAGATGAAGCAGCTGCACTGGAAGAAAATCAAGGCGAATAAAGTGCACGGGAGCTTGTGGGCGTCGGAGGACATGGCGGGGAGGGTGCAGAAGTACGGCGCCCTCGTCACGCCGGTGCTGATGAAGGAAGTGTTCGAAGTGAAGGAGGACAACAAAAAGGACGCGTCGCCGAAGGCGAAGCCAGCGAAGACGAGCACTGCGATCTCGGGTCAGAGGAAGCAGAACATCGGCATCGTATGCTTGATTTTTACCGAGCATGTGTTGGAGTAAATGAGAAGCTCGTCACCTCATACCGTGGCGTTTTTGCTTGCGCCATGAATCCAGCATTACGTAAAACGATCAGGAACGTTCAACGAAATTCTTCATCTCCCTCATTATCAACGTCATGAGTTTTGTGGCTATTGCTGCTAGGGAATGGGGGAAGGAGAGAAATAATTTGACGACCCTCCATTGTCCGCACGGGTAAACGTCACGCGCAACCATACGGCTCCTCTAGAAGGGGTTTCACCTTATGGACAGCGTCGGCTCACCGTTCGTGAGGTACATGCTTCCCACGCCTGCCTTCTGACACGCTTCAATGTCATGCTTTCCGTCTCCGATACCATCTTACGGGTTGATGAAAATTTATTGAGGCTAAAATAGTAAACGATGTAGCGGCAGCGTGTTTCGTGGGTTGTTAGTGCCAAGCCTGAAAACGGGTGAAACAGGGCAAACACAAGTGCGAAGTCCGATGATCCGACACGCACAAACGAATAGCGAAGCGCTTGCCTACCTGAGCTCATGCGTTGTTGTACGCCTTCATTTTAGTCAACCCGTCACAGGTTCTCAATTACTTGAAGATGTCACTCGATGAACTCCGTGACGGCCTTGTAGAGATGGACTCATCGGTGTGCTTTTTTTTTTTTTTTGCATCACCGGCCGACACAACTACACATACGTGCGGTACAACGGCGGCTTCAGCACACCACACAACGCTTACACACACCTCCCTAGCTCCCGTTCCGGGTCTTTGAAAAGTTCCCCAACCTTTTGTTCTGGTCAACCCCATCCTCAACGATTGTAATGCATGGGGTAGTCAATCAGGTGGTTACTGGGTGTCTCTCGAGTGGCCATCAGATGTTTAATTGCCGAGATTTACCAGTCGACTGAACTCTGGGCAGGACGATCTCAAGGATTGACAGCTTGAGAGCTCTTTCTCGATGAATTGTGTGGTGGTGCATGGCCGCTCGTGGTTGGTGGAGTGATTTGTCAGGTTGATTCCATTCACGAACGAGATCTCGACCCTTAAATAGGTGGGCGTGTCGTTGTAGGGGGTGTCTTTTGGCATCGGCGGCTTGCTGCTTACCCGAGACGCGCGCTACTTCTTAAGGGGACTGCGCGCGACTTATAGCGCGTGGAAGAGGAGCCAATAGCAGGTCTGTGATGCTCCTAAATGTCCTAGGCTGCACGCGCACTACACTGACGCATTAAACGAGTTTGAGAGCCTTCCGGCTACCTATCTTGAAGAGGATGGGAAATCTTTTGAACTTGCGTCGTGATGAGGATCGATGATTGCAATTATTTTGTATAAGCACCTGCTTTGTAGGAAATACTTGAGGAGGCTGCCAGTTGCAAAGATCAAAGGAGGTAAATGTGCTGTAGCCCACACGAAACACAGGTGAATCTGGGTTTAGTGGCTGGCGTAAGCGTTCAACAAAAAAGACCCATTTTGTAGTTGTATTGTTTCTCCCCCTCTAGCCTCCTTCGAAGTAAGCACAAGGCAGCCCCTCGAGTATTTTTCCTTGAATGAGGAATGCCTAGTAGGCGCAAGTCATCAGCCTGCACTGATTACGTCCCTGCCATTTGTACACACCGCTCGTCGTTGCTACCGATTGGCTGTGGAATAGAGCTTGGGAGAGGGAAGCTCGTTCTTGGCAACAAGTTCAGCGCCCGAATCCAAGCAATGTTTCTCAGCTAGAGGAAGCAAACGTCGTAACAAGGTTGCTGTAGGTGAACTGGGGACTGCGCGCGACTCTAGTTGGTGGTCTTATCTAGCTAGAGAATCAAGCCGGATCGAAACTCGCCCGCCCGCCAGAATACCACGGGTTGTACTCTCGGCGCCGTCGGCCACGGTGCCAGAGCGGTCCGCCGCTACCCGCTTACGACGGGCCGACTTGCGGCCACCGTAGCAGTACGTGAGGAAGTGAGGAGACCGAAACCATCCTTGAGAGATGGTCTCTGCACTCTAACTCGTCTCTCTCTCTCTCGTAAGGTCAGCGTGGTAGCGATGGCAACGAGAACACGTATAGGTGGGTGGGTCGGCCCCTGGGACTGCTTAAGGCGTGACAACCCCCGTCCCTGTCCCTCCCAGAGAGCCACCCCGAATCTAGCCTGGCCCACCTGACGGTGGGGCGCACGTGACTGGTCACTCCTTGACCCTCCTCCCACGCGCAGGTCATCCCGATAGAGCAGATTGAATCGATCATCAAGATCCTACCGCAAGCGGAAGAGCTGAAGGCCATCAACAACGAAAAAAAGGACCCCGAAATCGTGGCCAACTGGGGCCCCGTCGAGCGGTTCGTCGACGTCGTCGGCAACGGCGTGCCGGACCTGAACCGGCGGATGACCCTCTGGGTCTTCATGAACGAATTTAACACCTACGTGGGCGAGCTGAAGAAGGAGATGAAGTGCCTCTCTGCAGCGGCGGCCGACTTGCTGTCGCCTGGGAACCGGCTGCTGGATGTGATGGCGATCATCCTCAACATCGGCAACAAAATGAACGAGGGGACTAACCACGGCGACGCGCTCGGCTTCACGATCGAGAACCTCAACACCCTGTCCAACTGCAAGACCGCGGACGGGAAGTCGAACGTGCTGCAATTCGTAGTGGAGCTCTTGCTTAAGGACGCGCCGGAACTGATCGAGTGGCCGCAGGATGTGGCGAGCATCCTGCAAGTGCAGGTCCCGACGGCTGGAGTTGGGCAGGGCGTCACGCAGCTCGGCCAAGGGCTGCGGACGGTGAAGCGGACGATCGACGAGAAGCGGCGGGCGTCGCGGGGCCCCGGCCACGTCGCCGCGGACGTCGTCGACGGCATGTCCAACCGGCTCGTGTCGTTCTACAACGACAGCATCGAGGTGACCACGAAGCTCGAGGGGGACTTCAACAAGGTACCGCCCCCCCCCCCCCCCCCTATTTTTATTTTACACTTTCTTCGACGAAGACTTGATGCTAGCATCAAACATGCATGCGAGGGAGTGTTCTTGCCTAAACATTAAACTAAGTCCCCCCCCCCAGGCATCTTGTTAAGAACCATCCATCCATCCATTCAGCCGGCTGACCCCGCTCCCCCCCCCCCCGTAAGTAGCGCCTGAACACGAAACTAAGATTTTCCCCCCCCTCAGGCTATTTTCACTGTGGAGGGGGGAGACGCTACCTGTCACACTCTAAGGTGGTCACCACGGTGGGCGGTCAGAAAAAAAAAATTTTTTTTTGCCCCAAATACCCCAAATACCACACATTGGAAAATTTTTGTGGGCCCACTTTTGGCAGGGAATTTTGACCATTTCACCTTGGAGAGAATTTGACCACCAGCCTCCAAGGCAACTGCACTGTAGAGGGGGGGGGGGGTCTGGTTTATCCGGCCATCCGGCCAAAGTGGCTGATCCTTAACAAGAGCGCTGCCCCCCCCCCCCCCCCTTGCTTGTTTTTTTTTTTTTTTTTACATAAGGAAAATTAGGAACTGCTCGACACTACTTAGGAAATGCTCGACAATAGCTGCCAGACAAAGAACCGAAGGGATCCCAAGTGCTGTAACTACCGAACCACGTGTTGAACGGACGCGAGGTCATGCGGGTCTACCCCAATTTGTGGCAACCTTGCGGGTGGGTTGCCCTTCAATGTGTTGGTGTGCGGGCTGAAAAGACGCAGGCAGCGTGATATGTGATGCGTGTCTGTCTCCGCCATGTACGACCATTGCCTCCGGCGGGGTTTGTGGTACGCATCTGTATCCGATATGCATCAATATTGCCCAGCGGGGCCTGTTATAAGTACCTGATATGTGATGCGTATCTGTATCCGTCATGTATCACGAACGCCCAGCGAGGCCTGTGTTACGTATCAGATACAATACGATTTTCACATCTGTATCCGTAATGCATCAAGATTGTCCAGCGGGCCTGTTATAACCTGATATGTGACGCATATCTGTATCCATCATGGATCACAAACGCCCAGCGAGGCCTGTGTTACGTATCAGATACAATACGAGGTACACATCTGTATCCGTCATGTATGACGATCGTCCAGCGGGGCCTGTGTTGCGTATGAAATCTGCGATATGCTGCAGCCCTGCTGACACACGGCTCAAAACAACAACCCCTCTGCGTCCCACACAGTGCAAAGACGCGATGGACAACCTCGCGGCCCACTTCGGCGAAGACACCGGCTTCGACGAGCTGATGTTTTTCTCGACCGTCGACAAGTTCGGCAAGCGCTTCACGGAGACCGCCGACGAGATCCGCCGGGAAGAGGCGAAGAAGGCCAAGCTGAAGGCGAAGGAAGAAGAAAAGGCGCGCAAGGCCGCCGGCCAGCCAGGCTGCAAGGGCCCCGTGCCCCCGCCCCCCGGCGGCGCCGGCTCCGGCGAGTCGGGCAGGGACGTCGCCAGGACGCCGTCGAACGCTTCTTTGCCAGCCGGCAGGTCTCCCCAGGAGCCCGCTCTGGCAGCGCCGAAGACGGTGCCGGCAAAGCAGCCGGTTTCGAAGGTGCCGACCAAGGTCGCGGTGAAGAAGCCGGCAGCCAAAGTTCCGACGAAAACTGCGTTCAAACCAGCGGGAACTCTGGAAGCCTAGCTTAGTAGCATCCATGAGCCGAGCTACTGCGACCTTCGTCGTGGTGCCAAAACATTTTGTTGTGTCGGCTCTTATATAGAGCGGTGTTGCGCCGGTGACACTCATGTAAGAGACAGCAGGAAAGAAGCATCCGAGCTCGTTTTCAATGCCGCCGACTTCCGATTGAGTCGGGCAGGGACGTCGCCAGGACGCCGTCGAACGCTTCTTTGCCGGCCAGCAGGTCTTCCCGCTCTGTCAGCGCCGAAGACGGTGCCGACGAAACAGCCGGTTTCGAAGGTGCCAACCAAGGTCGCGGTGAAGAAGCCGGCAGCCAAAGTTGACCGACCAAAAATGCGTTCAAACCAGCAGGAACTCTGAAGGCCTAGTAGCCCTGTAGGCCGAGCTGCGACCATCGTCGCGTCGTGCCAAATCCGTTGTCGGCCCTCGTAAAGCGTTGTTGCACCGGTGACGCGCACGAAAGAGCCGGAAGGAATCGTCCGAGTTCGTTTCCAAAGCCGCCGCATCTGTGTCGCGTCCGGCTTGTGCCCTTTGCCGCACTTCCGACCCGAAACTCAAGCAATTTCCGGCTGATCCGTCAACGCACCTCTTTTCCGACAGTCAGGCTTGTGCCCTATCGTGACGTCTGACGGCATCAAAGCAATGTTCTCAGCTCTTCGGACCGGTGCAGCAGACTAGAGTCAGACTACTGCAAGACAAAAGTGAGACTAAAGTGAGACTAAAGTGAGACTAAAGTGAGACTAACGTGAGACTCAAGTGGACTAAAATGTGACTAGAATGAGACTAAAGTCAGACTATACTAGACCAGAGTAGAGGCAACCCAAAGCCAAGTTGAAGTCAAGCTAGAGACGAACAAAAAAGACCAGCTCCAGTCTGACCTCGGACTAGAGTCTTGTCTGACGCGAATCTTTACAGAGTATGACACTTGCATCCCCCCCCCACCATTCCCAAACCGTACGCCTTACGTTGCAGTTCACTCTGCCGCTTTGAAGATAGCTTGTCAACAACGTTGCTCATCTTGTCATTGGATCCCCATCTCTCTCTCTCTTGCAAACAACAACAACAACAACAAAAAACACAACAAATCAGTCGAGAAAAAAAAGAAACTCTACATCTTTCGCAAACCGAGCTGGCCTGCAGAAAAGAATTACATTTTCTACGTTGCTTTCGAGTGTACATAGTCACCGCTGAGATATGTGCCAGGCAACGACCGTTTGTCTGTTTGTTACTGTGTCACCGCAATTTGGTGTGTCATGCCTGAAGAAGCCTGGACTTTGTTTGAACACGCTAGCGATGTGGCTTTTCCCTGTTGTGACGCTCCCGCTGACTTCTTTAGCAGTGAAGAGCTGCTACACGACGGGATGGCCCGCGCCCCCGGGTGAGAGGATACCAGACACCATGGTGGTAGAGGGATAGCTGGTGATAGCACACAGCGTCCTCATACCATGAGCAGTGGATGCACAGCATGAATCATCGGTGGATGCAGCGACGTACCATCCATCAGCAGCGGATAGTAAACGCACAGCACGTGGCATACCACGTACTGGGGGGCCATCCCGAAGGGGTGCCATGCACGTTTGATTCTAACAGAACTTGCAAGGCTACGCGCAAGGTTAACCGCAGCATGTAAAGCTTGAGTCAGGGTCAGCACGGGCCTCTGCCCGATGACTCCGCTCAGCTTTCAAAGCAGCGAGCCTTGGTCTCGGTTTTGAATGCGTCCGGTTGGTCTGACCGACCCGCTTTATTTTCCGTTTGGCGAACGAATTCGACATTAGACGAACACACACGGCTCCGTCGACGCGTGTTGCCAACTTTGTTGTGGTACCCAGCAAACAGGTGACACCACACCGCCTTGTTGGAGAGGCTTCAACAACCAATGCATGTCGACAGCGTTTTTAGTGGTGGCAAGCTTCAAGCAGGTGATTGCTCAAGCAAACCCGGCTGCGCAATTTGTGCCACGTCGACACTTAGTAACCGCCTTCCTAGAGAACGTAGCCATTGCAGCTAAACGGAACGTTGTCAGCATAGCGGCATAGCACATCGTATGCCGGTGAAGAGTTTCTGTTCCGCTTATTGTCTGACACGAACTGCTAAGAAAGGAAGAAGTAATATCACGTCTTCGTAGCTGGCATCACTTAGCTGTGGCACTGCACAAATGCAGACTAGAGTCAAACTCAACAAGGTCTTCTTGCCACGCTGACAGTTCCAAGTCCGTTTCCTTGACTGCTGTTTCGCCAGATGAGTAGGGACAGAAGCGATCTCATTGGTCCATTAATGCGCGTCCTCAATTAGAAGATGGGCATTTGGCTACCTTACGAGCGTCATATTTACTCCTGGTCAAGCGCAAGAGAAAAGTGACCCGCCTCATCCGGGGAAAAGAGCTTGGGCGAAGTCACCGGGGGTTAGAGAAGAATGAGAGGCCTTTCGGCCACACCCTGATGGCCGTGCGAAGATTCTCTCATCGGCATTCGTGGTATCAACTCCGTCAGCAGAACCTGTGCGGGGACCGTCCCGATGACTTTTTTGCTGCGCCATCTTCGCACGGCGCAGCGCGCAGCAGGCGGCGGCCCGCTATATCTCGGCGCTTCTTTTGTCTGCCATGCGCGAGCTTGGAACGGGGTCCAAAAGCATGCCAACCCCTGTGCAGTGCACTGCTTGCGGGTTTGTGGCTGCGTAACGGGGAATCAGGGCTCGACACGTGACCAATTGCAACACTCCTGAGGCTGCGAAGAGAAGTAGCCTCGACACGTGCCGAGCATGTCAAAAAGTAAGGGGCGCGTGGAAGGCCTAAGATAATTTGACCTCTGACAATAAGCTTCAACCACATACGGACGAACTAGGCCACATGGCGTAGTTAATTCAAGTTAATTCGCTGGTATCTGCAAGGGGCCACGGGTGCCCGTCCTGGGTCACTTCCATGTGTATTCATTCAGCGTCGAGGTGCGCATTTGAAAGATCTGCCACGAAATCTTAATGCGCCCCTCGGTTCGGTTCCCATTTTTGACCTACGAAACCCCCTTCTGGGTATGACCCAAGGTTTTGCCTTGAAAAGTCCCTTGTCCCAACATTAACACCCACCCTCCGTCCGTGTGTGGTTAAATCTCTAATATACGCTCGTAATGGGAATGGATGATGTCTAAACCCGTCGATGCACACAATTGCTGGACGAGTCCCTTCGTACGGCCCTCGGGCACCGCCGCCCGCTGAGTGCGTGTCGGGAGGCCCCCTCCACTGCGTGGAAAGCCCCGCTCCCTGTTGTTTTTTTTTGTTCTTTTGGACGCTGTTCCTCTTCTGTCCGCCTGTCCTCGGATCTCGTCCAGGACGGCTCCGAAGTCTCTGCAAGTTAGTCTATGCCTCCAATTCGTTCCTTCTTTCTCCTTTCCTTGTGTATGGCCAAGCTAAATATGTGTGTCCGACCCGGCTTGCCAAGTGTCCGACTCTGACGTGTTCCGAACTGCCTTGAGTCAGAACCCTGGCGATTGCGGTCAGAAAAGCGTCGACCTGGCAGCGTCTTCCAGTACCCGGCCTGTGAGGGCATGTTCGTCGATGAGCAACTGTCAGGCTCTGTCAATGTTGAGTGTCCAGTGTTGACTTGAGCAACAGCGCCTGACAAAGGCAATCGACCGTGCCCTGTGTCACAGTCTGAAGTGCACAACTGGTGAGCCCGATGATAGCTCATCTTGCCGCCAGAGTCTGAGTTCCAAGTGTTCACCTGATTCCAGGAACTTACTGAGAGGACGGATGCCATCCGCAACGACGTAGCAATCGTCGCTGAGGAGAGCAACCGTTGAATTCGCCCACTTTGATGCTGCGGACACATTCTCGGGGACTTCAGGGGGTGGAAGGAAAAAATCTCAATCGCTCCCGCAGGATCGCTAGAAACACAAAGAAGGGCGGACACGTGAGAGGGGGGGAACGGAGGGTGGGGGCGTGTTGAAGATGGCGGCGGATATGGATCAGGTCGCGACGGTGTACGAAGGCGAGTCCTTCTACAGCAGCGTGCGGGATCTGTGCTGGGTGTGTGTGCCTTCCCATCCTTGTTTCCATCCTTGTCCGGGCGTGTGGCGGAAACCGATCTTGTGAACCCAGACCGGCGGCGATGTCGGCCTCAAGTTTGCTGCACTCACCGTTCACTTGAAAAGTGGCGTGTGGGGGGCCCAAGACTAAATTCAAAGCGAATTTCTTCTTGGTGTCGGTCGCAACACTTACAAACATGGCTAGCCGTAGTTAAAGGTATAAGCATACCTACTACCCTCATACCACCCGCCTCACAGCCTCAATGGTCAACCGGAGACCCTAAAACACCGAACCTCTAAACCACAATAAACGCTAAAACACAACTGCAAAGACCATCCAACAGACGAACTAACAGGTACCAACTATACCCACACCCAAGGAAAGAACACCAACCCGCCTTGGCTGTCAACCGTAGACACAAAACACCTGCGTCGAGGTGAAGAGTGCCCGCGTCTCTGCAGTGTGCTTCGAAGTCTAGATAACAAAGAAGTGCCACTCTCAATCCTCCGCCCCCAAATAGAACCGTTGCGCACATGACCATTCCAAGCAAGATCGTGCCCCTCTCATCTTCGTCGAAGAAGATTTGATGTTAGCATCAAACATGCATCGGAGACAGTGTTCTGCCCAAACATAAAACCACGTTTTCAGCCGGAAAGGAGGCTCTTGTGCTCATGATTGTGTAGCGAACGCGCAACAACTACAGGATGCGTGCGTTCATGGCTCATTCGACAAAGACAAAGCAGTGGCTGCTACATTCACGCCTGGAAGGTACGCTCCTTACCCTATAGGATATTACGTGGACCGCTCATCTGCGATGGATAACTCGGTCGTGACTTGAAATCGATACCGAAACTCCGATGTTGACTAGTCAAGGTAGTCGTTGGGACCTTTTTTACTTACGTACGCTCCTTTTTTGAGGAAGTTTCCGAGGCGGTCGATCCCTGTCACGCCCTGTAGTAGCGACAGTGTCATTGGAATGGACTTTTTGTTTGTCGATTTTGGAACGATATCCAACTGGGCCCAAAAGACCCCTTCCCCGCAGATTGCCACCAATTCAATGAGCCTTATGCATTTAATATAAAGGAGGGGGATCAAACACGCAGTCTTTTTCCCCCCGAGGGTTTGTTGCGCAAACGAATCCCCACCACAAGGGGTAGGCTTGCATTGTCAAAGGCGAGGGTTACTTGATAACGTCGTCCGAAGGCGATCGATGTGGACGGCGATGATGATGGCAGGCTGGTGATAGCTCCATTCTTTGAACGCTGCGCTTTCGCGCCGCGAGCTTTTTCTTGGGTTTCCCCGCCGGCAGTTCTGCCGAGACAGTCGCTCGGGGGGGCGATCTTGATGTGGTGGACGATGAAGAAGATGATGAGGTGGTAAGGCTGGTGATATCCTCCATTCTCGGAATGTTGCGCTTTCGCGCCGCGCCAAGCATCCATGCGGAGCATCTAACAGCCATCACGCACACGCATCGGGGTGCCACGCAAGCACACATCATCGCATACACACACGCATCACACACCCTCTCCGGTAGCTCTTGATCCGCTCCGTGGTCTTTGAAAAAAGCGAACCTAACAAACTTCCGCCGGTAGAAAACCTTGCCAAAATAAACCATCCACCTTGGCTGTCGTTGCGGTACAAAAAGAGTGCGAAAGAGAAAATAAATGGCCGAAGGGCGCCCAGCATCTTGGACCCAAGCAAATCTCTGGACGGGGGAGACCCTGCCCGAAGGAACCAACCACCACCCCCAGGTGGACAAAGTTGTCAACAGGGGGAAGAAAAAAAAAAAGAGTTTGACTCTTAACGAAGCGTGACCCTCCGGCGAGCCAGCTTACGTAGGTACGTAGTGCGGCGATTCCGAAACTCCCCGGAAGTACGAAGTACGTAGTGCGGCGATTCCGAAACCCCGGAAAGAATATCCGTAGACGACTCTAACTTGGTCTCTCTCTCTCTCTTTCATGATGTGTGTGCTCCTCACCACGTGGGTGTGGATGCCAGATTAAATTCTCTATCACATCCCAGACCAACCCCCGCCGATTGTGCACGCGCGCAAAAAAGTGCGGCGGATTTTAAGGACCATACGGTTCGGCACAGTAGCGGTGTGTCACAGAATGAAACCGCATACTCAGAAGACCAGTCTACCCCAGTTTCCGCTGCAGCAGTTATCATAACTTAGACTAAGTCCGCCGCCGGGGGGAGGTGGTTGTTGGAGCCTTGCCGATATAAAAAAGTCTATCGCCAACCCCAAACCAGAGATCGCATGGAGCCGTATGACGCTTGCTTGCGACGATGTCTCAGCAGGCTCCACACGGCGCACGAGGAGATAAGCGAGGACTTCATGAAAAATGTATGCCGCAGTCGCTGTTTTCTTTTTGTGTCAGCAATGAATGGCTGCAGTGTGCTGGACAGCGCAGAGCGGATTTTCTGTGGAACAAGTCTCTAACATGAGTAGGTGTGGTCTAC
Source organism: Diplonema papillatum (assembly GCA_030068145.1). Lineage (NCBI taxonomy): Eukaryota > Euglenozoa > Diplonemea > Diplonemida > Diplonemidae > Diplonema > Diplonema papillatum. Next base: position 212,210 of record JAPJBO010000301.1, read on the forward strand.
AATCTCGGATTACTTTGTGTGTGACTTGGATTCTTGCTGGTCTTGAGCCTTGCCCTGTCCATTCGCTTACTGGGATCATCGCTGTTGTTGCTAGTACTTGCAGGTACACTGTGCTTGTCATTCGACCAATGCAAACTTGGCGCTTGCATTTAAAATGCCAGAACACCAGCGGAGAGAGTCAACTTGTGAAGACGTAATTTAGAAGTAGCTCCGACACGTGCATGAAGCCAATGGAAGATAACCGAACCTGTCTATGAACACGATCGGTGCACAGGTCTGGTGCCAGCACGTTGCGGTAATCCAGCACGAGCAGCGCATATTAGTTACTGCTGCCGCTAACAGGGCTATGTTTGTCTTACTTACTGAATATCCACACGTACCCTTTGTTCAGTGGGAGTTGAGATTCTCCGTCAAGATGCTAGCCGCCGCCATAGGGCGGGCTATTACCAAAAGGAGGAGAGCCCGCGAAACAACGTGTCAACACACGTCTCGTCCGCCAGTCAGAACGCCCCCGGCTGCGCCACCATCGGTGCAACAATCATCTTTGACAGGGACGGCTCGCTCCGCGCCCACGGCGCAACGACTTGCGCCCGCCGTAGTAGTACGGGATAGTAGCGGGGGGACCGGATACTCCTCGGAGAGATGGTCCCTGCACTCTAACTCGTCTCTCTCTCTCTCTCTCTCTCTCTCTCTTACTGTGCGCACCTGCGCTGCCGTCCAAGGCACCCTCTCCGGAATCGAACCCGAGTCCCTCCGTTTACCATTGGTAGAGAGCTGATAGGGTGTTAGGTTAGCTAGCAACGGAAAAAAAGGCTGCGACACGAACAAGTCAACAAACAAAACAGATCGAGGCAATGGTGGAGCGAAATAATGTAAAGCAGGCCGCCATGGGCGGCCCCCCGGGCATGTAGCGCGGGATTGCTCTCTCGCATCCACCACGCAAGCCGTCGGCTTTGCTCGGAAATAGGCCGAGCGCCACGGGAGCGTCCGACTTAGCGGCCTCGGCCCGCGTGCCCTGAGCAGGGCAGACGACCGACAGCGGCTGTTTTCATTCATTATGTACGTTCCGCATTGATCCCGCGCAACGAGGCCTCAGACGCTAAGAAGTTCGTTTCGATCATTCCTTCTTGCGTGAGCAGACGAACAAGAAGAGTCGAGAGAATCGATCCCTTGTTCAATTCACGGCGAATGCCTGCTTTGCCCGGTTGGTTCCCAGCAACGTCGATTGTTGACCAACCAAACGCGCGGGTTCTTATGTCAAAGCGGACCCATCCACAGCGTACAAGGTTTTGACCACTGCTTTGTCTGAGAGATTAGATTTTCAAGCGACACTCAACTGACGATGGGCATGGGCGAACCCCAGCCCGCTAATTCGTTCGACGACGTTCTGCAGGCTTGCGTTCTGCATGGCACGCCTTGATGCATTGCTTTGCCCCCTGGGCTCCTGGCTCTGCAGTACCGAAGGGGGGAGTAGTCAGTTTTTGCTTTACCCCTCCAATCTCGCTTTTGGCGAGTGAGATTAAGAGTTCGCTCAGAAACGTGGGGATTCCAACATGACGCGCCGAAGGCGCTCAAGCAAGCTTGCCAGGTGTAAAGCTCAGCTCCCGCACGTATGCTCGCAAACGATGCTGGACCGGCCCCAGCTGGTCAATCCAGCGGCTGCCCCAAATTGAAGGAAAATATGCAGGGCCGGCCTCACGCGCTTGTTCGTCTCTCTTTCTCGAAAACGACGAGCGAATGCCTGTCGAAGTCAGCTTTTTGAACAGAAAGCGAAAAATAATGCAAGAAAAAAGTCAGGAAGAAGCCGAATGGGGGTTTCAACCTGCATCGATCACCTGGAGGCAAGGCGAGCCGACAGGAAAAAGGAAGCCAAAAAAGAAAATGAGCGAACGGATTGTTTGCGCTTCTCGCCGGCTGTTCTTCCCGCTCCTTTTTCTTAGTGTCCACAATCTTGCGGGTTGCCCTTCAATGTTATGTGCAGGCTAAAGAGACGTAGGCAGCGTGTTTTGGTGGTTTGATCAGAGTTTAAGAGCTAGGAAAACAGCGCGCGCTAAAATAAGACAACACCACAGCAAACAAAGGTACACGCAAGATACGATACGCACACTAACATACTGAAACCTTTACGGCAATGGTCACCCGGAGACTATAAACCCCCGGATCCCCAAGTGAACTTGCACTCTAAAAAGTGCATCGAACGGGGGGAGGCGGGCGCCAATGGGCCGCGCGCCCGCTGTCCCCGCTGCGTCGCAGACGTGGAAGGATGCGGTCGCGACGCTGCGCGGCACGCTCGCGTGCACACAAGCACGCGTACCGCCGGCACGTTCTACCGCCAGCCTTTTCGTTTTCTGGCACGAACGCGAACGTGGCCCGCCGCGTTGGGCCAAAAGCCTTGGGTTATCCGTTCCTTGCTGCCGCTAGAACGCTGGTATCAACGTAGCTGTTGTTTCGGTTGACCGGTCGGGGCTAAGCACCCCTACACGCGAAGAACAAGTCAGTCGATGCCCGTAGGCAACGGTTTCAATGGTGTCAAGGGGGCCTTCACGTGGCGACACTGTTGACCGCACCTTCATTGAGTCGCGGTCGCCAATCCCCCAACCGCCAGCATCATGTACTTGATGCGACAGGGAACAAGTGCTGACAGCACCGCCCGGCGACTAGAGGGCCACAAAAGTGGCAAATCGGTCGGGGGGTGCTGAGCAGCCAATGGCCTGATGGCTGAGTGCACACCTGAGCACGCTGCATCCTCGTGTTGTAGCCGGTTGTGTATAAGCTTCGTATAGGCGCAAACTTTCTTGACAGTGATTGGACAGTCGGGATGCCGGGGGCGGGTCTCCATGAAGAAGAGAAAAGTAAAGCAAGACCTGCCCCCTGCGCCTGCTGTCTCCGGCTGCTTCGGCAGACGACACATACTACTACTACTTACTACTACACTACTACTACTCTACTACTACATGTCGACGCCCGTAGGCAACGGCTTCACAGGGCCGGGTTTACTGTCGGGTTAGATACTGAAACAAGAAAAATGGAAATGGGGAGGAATTCGATTGTCGGGGCTTCCTGCAAACTGATCCCCACATGAAGGCCTACTAGTGACGGCCGGGTAGGTCAGGTGGAGCGCCCGAGACTAACGGATGCAGCTGCCTGTAGCCAACCGTCCTAGATTCTAGGAGTGTGCAAGTCTCGCTTATGCGCGTACACGTTTGTTCCGGACCTCTTGGCTTCTTTCGTCGGCCGGTCGGATCGGGGGTGTGAACGGTGGCTCAGGCCTGCACTGTGACTTACGACAACGGCCTTTCCGTAACTGTCTTATTCTCGTACTTTTGTTTGTGTAACGATGCATGTACACATTCAGCTGTGAACCAGGTGCATACAACTGTCACTCACCGTTACTGTGTACCATTCGCTCAGTCACTCGAGTCAGTGCTCAAGGGCACAACTCAGGGACAGAACAGCAATTGACAGTCTTGGAGGCAATATTGTAGTAGGCTACACCGACACTGTCTGACCCTCCGCCAAGGATGCCAGGCCATACACTAAGCGGCGGTGAGAGGCCGCCGTTGAACCCCAGCTCACGGAGCGGGTTATCGAGTGGAAGCGGGGCTCCATAACCCCGAATCACTCGGACGCCCGGGCCAGGAACCAGTCCATGCTTCAGCAGGACATCTCCGAGCCTGCGCCAAGCCTTGCCGACACGCACTGGCGCCTCCCGTCCACTCCTGTCGCGAAGAAGCTCGTTTGGGTGTCTGTGACAGGGCTCGGCGATGGCGGCCGCACTGCCAGAGTTAGAATGGGGGTGACCAGCAAGCGATCGGCACCTCTTGTCGCCGGTTGTTGGTGGGTTATTCGGAAGAATAGCGTTGCACTGATCCGATGCCGTTGGGATTTCCAACTGGTGCAGCCGTTGGATGCGTTGCTGTTGAGACTTCCTTTTCGTCTGTGCAGTGGAATACGTCTAGGAAGTTCTCCAGGGAGAAATACGGCAGGCCGGCAGCGTCATCACTTTCATAGTCTGTGCGGTGTCCCACGGCCAGATAAGCTTCTTGCAATGAACCGGCGAGGAAGATGGGACGTCTTTCTTCGCGTCATATCGCAACCTTCCCTCCCAAGCAACCTGCTTTTTTTCTTTTTTCTTTTTGTAGAAGCACCCACTTTGTAGATGCTTGAGGGGACTGCCGGTTGCGATAGATCAAAGGAGGTAAATGTGCTGTAGCCCACACGAAACACAGGTAAATCGTTTAGGGGCGGGCGTAAGGTTCAAAAACACCCGTTTTGTAGGAAACGCTTGAGGATATTGCCAGTTGCGATAGCCTTCGCGTTACACGAGCGTGCCAAATTCGACTGTAAAGTCGTGACACGACGTTACATGCCAAATTTGACTGTAAAGTAGCGTTACACGAGCGTTACATACCAAATCTGACTGTAAATTAGCGTTACACATACGGCATCAGACGACATATAAAGGCCAAATTCGACCGTCACACCGCTTCACACGACGCGTAAAATCGCCAAGTTCGACCGTCAACAGCGTACAAGACCTGGAAGGTGCAGCGAAGTAGCTTACTTCTTGAAGAAGCGCATGAGGTTGTTCTTCGTACAGTGACCTTTCCAGTGTGGGCACACTTTGGTGTGAGGAATCCAGGTTCTCTGTTGTCAGCGGTGAACTTGCATAGCAACACAACTCGTAACACAACTAGCAACACAACTACTCCCTACTCGAGCTGTGGAACTGCGATTGTGGCACGTTGACCTCTTCCTCAGGATCCTCTTCGCCTCCAGCTCCGGCGTTCACGTCAACCTGTGACTGGGCATCTTGTGAAGGCTGTGGTGCTTGGCACGGCGCCGAGCCAGAGCCGTCACATTGGCTGATGTGTTCGTCAAGGAAGGAGGTAACGACATAGAAGGGACAGCAGTTCAGTTCAGAAACGGGTTTCGGAGCTGCGGTAGAGCACACGTTCATCCCCGTCGTTGAGTGCTTGCCTATCTGTGGTGTCCACACGTTGTCTGGCAACTTACAGAGTTGACATCATTTTTCGCCGAACTTGGGGCACCCAAGGAAGTTGCCCAGTTTCTTGAAGCTAGCATGCACATTAATCTTGTCGAGGGTTTTCGTAGTTGCCTGGCGGTCAGCATAAAACTGTGCACCAGCTTCGGTGACGTGAGGAGTAGCAGTCAGCTATCAGTAACACCCGCTGTCCCTTATATTCCTTGGCATATTCCTTGAAAACACCATTGACAACAGTCAATGACTGGCACTCTTCAAATAAGGAAAGCGCTGCTTCAGCACCGGACTCGAGTGGATACTCATGGTCGCTTTCTGCCATAACACCGATGGGGCGCAGGCATTTCGCTCATTTGTTGTTTCGTATACCCCCGGTCATCACACCAAAGGGCTCTTTCGCGCGCTTATTATTTTTGTTGAATAGTAATAATAAAATTGGGGAGGCATGATGTGTCGAATAATAACAGGGTCAAATACTAATAAAATCCTCACTCCTATGCTTGTGTCTGTCACTCTCGTCCACTGCTCCTGCTCTGCTTGCCGCGCGCCGTATGGTTGGAGTAAAAGGTGAAGCCAGAAAGCTGCTAGTCTTGCTGCTGACCACATGAAGTGGTGCAAGCAAGCTACTTTGTTCCTCTGGACGGATTGGAGCGGCAAACCTGTCGTTCGGAATATTATTAGTCTTCAAGTAGGTTAGTCTTCAAGTTAGTAGGAAAAGAAACAAGTTTCTTTTCCTACTAAAAAAAATTGGGATGGAGACAGTGGCTTCAAGCGCATCTCAGTTCCGAGCTACATCTAGAGGACGCACAGGGAGCTCAAGTTGCGCTGTACAATCCGTCTTGTGGCCATCCTGCGGCAACTACGTCAGAAAGGCTACGAAGGACACCGTTTCGCCTTTGCAACATACCAGTACTGACTTGCCCCAATTTCCCAGGGGGTTTTGACCATTCCACCTTAGAGAATCTGGTGACCACCAAAAAACACCCAAACCCCCCTGCTTGGCCCTTGGCCCAGAGGCCCAGATCTTATGTTCCACCCTGCAGGGGGGTCTTTTCGCTTCAGCCGGGGCGATGGCTGATGGGCGGCTTCCGGGGGCCGCTCTCGGCAGTGATTATTATCATACTGTTGAGGAACGGTTTGCCCTTGACCCATGGATAAGGCCCTCCTGCGGCGCATCGCCCACATCCAGCAGAGCCAACCTTCAGCGTCCCGTCCATGTATTTAGGAAACTGCATGAGGTATTCCGACCTTTGGACCTGGCGGCTCGGCAGTACGGTCTTATTTTTTTTAGCTTTTGCTTTTCATAGATGTACGCCTTACAGGCACTGGAAATAATACATACGACCCCCCCCCCCCCCCCCAGGCATCTTGTTAAGAACCATCCATCCATCCATCAGCCGGCTGACCCCCCCCCCCCCCCCCCCCCGGGTCCGCTTCGTTTACTTTTGGAATCGGTTCGTTTCTAGTTTTGGAATCGGTTCGTTTCTAGTTTTGGAATCGGTTCGTTTCTGGGCTCTTTTTGGGCTGATTTAGCTTGGGGAGTGCTTCGTTTACTTTTGGAACGTTCGAAACTAGTTTTGGAAGGTTCGTTTCTAGTTTTGGGTGGCTCGTTTACTTTTGGAACCGGTTCGTTTACTTTTGGAACCGGTTCGTTTCTAGTTTTGGAATCGGTTCGTTTACTTTTGGAATCGCTTCGTTTACTTTTGGAATCGGTTCGTTTACTTTTGGAATCGGTTCGTTTACTTTTGGAATCGGTTCGTTTACTTTTGGAATCGGTTCGTTCACTTTTGGCTGTTTTTGCAGGAGTTACCACAGTTTTCCACAATTTCCATACTTTTCAGATTTTGGCCATATTTGCCAGATTTTGGCCATTTTTTGCCAAATTTTCCAGATTTTGGCCATTTTTGCCAAATTTTCCAGATTTTGGCCATTTTTGCCAAATGTTCCAGATTTTGGCCATTTTTGCCAAATGTTCCAGATTTTGGCCATTTTTGCCGGATTTTGGCCATCTTGGCCAAATTTTCCAGATTTTGGCCATTTTTGCCAAATTTTCCAGATTTTGGCCATTTTTGCCGGATTTTGGCCATTTTGGCCAAATTTTCCAGATTTTGGCCATTTTTGCCGGATTTTGGCCATTTTGGCCAAATTTTCCAGATTTTGGCCATTTTGGCCAAATTTTCCAAATGGCCATATTTGCCAGATTTTGGCCATTTTGGCCAAATTTTCCAAATGGCCATATTTGCCAGATTTTGGCCATTTTGGCCAAATTTTCCAAATGGCCATGTTTGCCAGATTTTGGCCATTTTTTGCCAAATTTTCCAGATTTTGGCCATTTTTGCCGGATTTTGGCCATTTTGGCCAAATTTTCCAGATTTTGGCCATTTTGGCCAAGTTTTCCAAATTTTGGCCATTTTGCCAAATTTTCCAAATTTTGGCCATTTTTGCCATTTTTCCGATTCTGGCCATTTTTGGCAGATTTTTTTTTTTGGGCCATTTTTTGCCAAATCCATTACTGCTATGTTTTTCCAAATTTTCACACACACAAAGAGCTAGCCGATGTCTTGTCAAATGAGTGTCACTATGCCAACCCTTCGCTTGGTTGGACTCCCGTTTTGTCGTGAACCCGTCGGTTGTATCTGCTGCTGTTACTGACATTCGTAAATTGAAAAGGAATCGGAATCTTCGCTCTTCCGTTTTGTGCCGAGGAAGGGCACGAGTAGCTGGGAAGAGTCGGCTGGATTCATATCGTTCGAATAAAACAAAACTACGCGGTTCTTTCCATTTTACCTGAGTTTTTCCAATGAATGACTATCGGCCCTTCCTTTCGAACTTCGAACCGAACCATATTTACTTTGTGTGCGACATAACCCATGACCTGTCTCTAACTTGCGTCGTGATATAGTCGATTGTTGAAAGATGAATGCCTAGTGGAACTCATTCAGCTTGTACTAATTGCATATTCCTTGTTTCGATCCGGTACGAAGCCTTTAAGCATGAAAACGAAATCTAGTCTCACCCCAAAAAGGAAACAAGATGTCCACTTCTTCAATGGAGGCTTTGCTTCGGCTCGTGGAGTTGAAGCAGGCGGGTTACGTGAGCGAGTCTGAATTTCAGATCATGAAATCGGACATAATGACAAATGCTGCGCGCAACAACGCCGGCCTGCCAGCCGCACTCGGACCGCCCCCTGTCTTCGAAACGCCACCGCCCATGCCTGATCCGGTCGTTCCACCACCTCCACCTGCACCATCGCCAGTCACCCCCGCGCCTGTTGTCACACCACAACCATCACCAATCACACCAGCGCCTGTCATCCCACCATCACCAGTCACCCCTGCGCCTGTCCCACAGACACCAGCGCCCATGCCAAGCACCCAGGCACAGGAAGGGAGTGCCACAGAGACTGGCCCAAGCAGAGATGACACACCACGACGCACCCACCTTGCCAGACCGGCACCCTTCACCTCCCTCGCAGCAGCCGGGGCCAACCCCCTTAAAAACCCCGGCTGGCCTCTCAAAAAAAAGTCTAAAAAAAAATTGTGTTTCCGACTGAGCGAACGTCGCCGGAAACACAAAAAAAAGGGGGAAAACGCCACCCAGGGTCACAAGGCCTGGGCGCATGCTGCAAGGCCGTTGCGAGCTGTTGAGTGACCCTGGGTCGGAGGAATATTTCTGATGGATGCTAGCTGGTTGTGTACTGGATCGAAACAAGCATTGTAGCTATTTTAGACTATTAACACTGCATTCTTATAACTAACTAAATTCTTTCTATCCTAGCGGCTATTAGCATACACGATAACCGGATGACATAAAATTGTCCGCAAATACACACAGCAGATCAAAGAAAGGGGGGCAAAGGTGGAAAATGCAGATCAAACGGGAGTAGAATGTGCACACGCTTATCCGACTCTTGACTTACTATGCCGTGTTCTGAAAGCTGTCGAGGGGCCCCTCCATAGGTTCTCGCATGATTCGTTCGCCTTTGTAACACTATCCGTTTGTAGTACGCTTCGCAATTGTGTTCTTGCACTCTAGCCGAATGGCGGGTGGCGGATTTCCGCGCTCGGGCGCAAGACACAATTATGCTGCTTTTGCAGTGCAAGCCGAACCCGGTTCGCGACTTCGGTTGCGGTAAAGTGTTACGAAGTCTTCGGCTTTCAGATCCGGATACGCGTATGCAACAGATAGTTAGAGGTCACTTGAAGGATACCCGTGTGCAGCGTTCGAAAGAGTTTGCGTATCTGGCGTCTTTTTTTTGGGGGGAACTCTTTCGACCCTCTTCGCAGGTTCGTTTCTAGTTTTGGAAGGTTCGAAACTAGTTTTGGAAGGTTCGTTTCTAGTTTTGGAAAGGTTCGTTTCTGGTGGTCGCAGTCGATTTTTGACACGATTCCCTTGGAATTTCGGCCGATCTCGTTTTAGTTTTGGAAGAGGTTCGTTTCTAGTTTTGGAATCGGTTCGTTTCTAGTTTTGGAAGTGGTTCGTATTTTTTCGAAAAAGTAAACGAACCACTTCCAAAAGTAAACGAAGCGATTCCAAAAGTAAACGAACCGATTCCAAAAGTAAACGAACCGATTCCAAAACTAGAAACGAAGTTTCCAAAAGTAAACGAACCGATTCCAAAAGTAAACGAACCGATTCCAAAAGTAAACGAACCGATTCCAAAAGTAAACGAACCGATTCCAAAACTAGAAACGAAGTTTCCAAAAGTAAACGAACCGATTCCAAAACTAGAAACGAACCTTCCAAAAGTAAACGAACCCCACACCCCCCCCCCCCCCCCCCCTCAGGCTATTTTCACTGTGGAGGGGGGAGACGCTACCTGTCACACTCTAAGGTGGTCACCACGGTGGGCGGTCAGAAAAAAAAATTTTTTTTTTGCCCCAAATACCCCAAATACCACACTTTGGAAAATTTTTGTGGGCCCACTTTTGGCAGGGAATTTTGACCATTTCACCTTAGAGAATTTGACCACCCAGCCTCCAAGGCAACTGCACTGTAGAGGGGGGGGGGGGGGGGTCTGGTTTATCCGGCCATCCGGCCAAAGTGGCTGATCCCTAACAAGAGCGCTGCCCCCCCCCCAGTAACTACAAAACCGCTGTAGGGGCCTTCTCCCGGTGACGGATTCGCCTGTGCTCTGGTAGCACGGGTGGTCCTGGCTGTGACGAGCTACGAACAGCCGCCTGACAAACCAGACTCACACCGCAGTCCTGTCTGCAGACACTCAGGTTCCACGCTGATGATGGTCCGCCTTATGTGTCCGTGGCTTAAAGGACCGAAACACGGCGCAGACGGGACCAGTGCGGTGTTGAGCACATACCCATTCCAAGCACGTTCTTGCAAACCCCCCCCCAGTAACTACAAAACCGCAGTTTAGAGAGCTCGGCGAAGATTATTCAGCATTAACATTGTATAGGCAGCATCGGACAAACGGCAGCGCCGACTTGCGGAACACGGTGACCTGCGGTGTAGCCGCTTCGCAGTCAGCCACTTGACAAAGCCTACGACCTGGCCTTTCGTCGCACGGGTGACCGACGGCAGCCGCGGTTGTGGCCCGACGCGGACGGCTTTGAAAGCCGTTGCTATCTGCTGCCAACTTCATTCCGAACCTCTGGCGACGCGCGGACGTTAGGATTGTGATTGGTTTGCTTGGCAGGGAAGGGGGTTGTTTGAGTTTGAAAAGTTGGTGGCGCACAGCAGGCAGTCGTAGACGGACGAGCCCGCTCAGGCCCACTCACCCGGACCACTACTGGTAGTAGAAACCGCATCCTGCATGTCCAGGGCGTCCTTGAACCGGAGCGTGCCAGTGCAAGAATCCAGCTCCGGTGTTGGAGAACGATCCGATTCGTGCTGAGGCCCGGCGAGTTGACTGCCATTCGAACTGATATCCGATATTTTTTTCTTGCTTGCTGAATGAATGAATGAATGAATGAAAACCAAGCACTGTCCATCCGCTTGCTGTTCTGTTCTGTTTGGCGGAACGTTTGCTGCAGCCTAGGCGAGGATAGACGGCCTATCTTCTGAGCGTAGTACAGGGGTTCCTTTTGTGCCCGCTGTTTACTCCGTTTGTTTGCTTGGTCCACCTAGTATTGTTTTGCGGTCGTTCCCGGGATACAGAACTTCTTACCTACCTCCAAGGAATAGATCCTACGACCTCTGGGGTAGGACGCAGGCTTTGGACCAGGTGCCCGGCTTGCGATGTGGAACTCTTGGAAAGGGAACATAGCAAGATAGAAAGCATTGCTCACCGGGGACGACAAAGCAAGGTGCAACAGAAACCCGGATTTGCGTGAACGATGCCGTCTCAGGATCGAGGGAAGTCATTTTGGCTCCCACGTCCCCGGACGAGAAATCAAATATTTGGGTTCAGGGGGGAGTACATTCGCAAGGCTGAAACGGTAAGGGATCCTGATCGGAAAGGGGAGTTCTGAACGGGCGAGTTCTACTCGCTTTGCTTGCACTTGCATGCCGTTCCATCATGCCTGACATCGATGGTCAGCCGGATTGATGTCGTGTTGGGTGCCTGAGTGCTGCAGTGGCGGCACGGTTCGTCAACTCGGTGTACGACTTGCTGCCTTCAAGCTTTTCCAGCCGAGTGTTTCTTCAGCTGGGCGGCTAGCCTTCTTCCGCACGTAGCTTCGGTCCCACTTCTGTGAGCAACAGAAGCAGCTTCGGTTCTTCCGTCTTTGATGTTCAAGGGCCCACTTCGTTCTGGGAACAGCTGTCCAGGAGAAATAACACCAGAGGGTGCTGTTTTTGAAGTCTTCGGCCTTCTTCGCTTGTAAGAAACGCGTGTAGTCAGCTTCCTTCGGTCGTCCCGACATCTTCCCGCTGGCGTGGCGCTTGATCTTCGCAGACTCCAGAAACATGTCGAACACCTGCGTGTACCTGTCCCTGCTCGCCTCGGGGAGCAGATCCTCTTCGGATTCTCCACGCTTTCTATTCACCATTTCTGACACCTTCCCGGAACTTTACTATTTAACGCTTTCTATTCACGTCACCGAAAGGGGGAGGCGGGAGCCAATGGGACACAGACCTGACAAACGACTGCGGTGGGAGTCCCCGCTGCGTCGCAGAGCGACACACTCGCGTGCACGCGTACCGCCGGCACGTGTTCTACCCCCGGAACTTTACTATTTAACGCTTTCTATTCACGTCACCGAAAGGGGGAGGCGGGAGCCAATGGGACACAGACCTGACAAACGACTGCGGTGGGAGTCCCCGCTGCGTCGCAGAGCGACACACTCGCGTGCACGCGTACCGCCGGCACGTGTTCTACCCCCGGAACTTTACTATTTAACGCTTTCTATTCACGTCACCGAAAGGGGGAGGCGGGAGCCAATGGGACACAGACCTGACAAACGACCGCGGTGGGAGTCCCCGCTGCGTCGCAGACGTGGAAGGATGAGGTCGCGACGCGCGCGGCACACTCGCGTGCACGCGTACCGCCGGCACGTGTTCTATCACCAGCCTTTTCGTTTTTTTTGTGTTAACAATGCATTGTTGGTACTAAAAAATAGTAGCTGGCAGCGTACTACATGAAACTTACCAAAGCAGGTGGGCGCACAAACAAAACGCGTACGTAGTCTGCTACGTTACGCCAAAAGCCTTGGTTTCTACGTTTCTTGCTGCCGCTACAAACGACGCAAACCCGGCGAACGACAAAAGCACCTGTACTCCAGAAGCTCTCTGTCGACGGTGGTCGCTTCAAAAACCCCGAATTCTCAAGCAAACGTTCACCCAAAAAATACACCGAAAGGGGGAGGCGGGAGCCAATGGGCCACACACCCGACAAATGACTGAACCGGTGGGAGTCCCCGCTGCGTCGCAGACATGGAAGGATGAGGTCGCGACGCTGCGCGGCACGCTCGCGTGCCACAAGCACGCGTACCGCCGGCACGTGTTCTACCGCCAGCCTTTTCGTTTTTTTGGCATGACGCGTACGTAGCCTGCTACGTTAAGCCAAAAGCCTTGGTTTCTACGTATCTTGCTGCCGCTACAAACAACGCAAACCCGGCGAACTATATCGCTGCGACAAAAGCACCTGTACTCTCTGTCGACGGTGGTCGCTTCAAAAAACCCCGGATTCTCAAGCAAACGTTCACCCTAAAAACTTTCTTGCTCTAAGAGAACCCATTCATGAACGGCCACACGGAGACCCTAAACCCCCGGAATTTCAAGCGAACTTTAACTCTAAAAAAATACACCGCAAGGGGGAGGCGGGAGCCAATGGGCCGCACACCCGACAAATGACTGAACCGGTGGGAGTCCCCGCTGCGTCGCAGACATGGAAGGATGAGGTCGCGACGCTGCGCGGCACGCTCGCGTGCCACAAGTACGCGTACCGCCGGCACGCCTTCTACCGCCACGCGTGCCGAGCGGCCGAGAAGGCCGGCGCTTGGTCCGGGGGTGCCGTCGCCCTGGCAGACGTCAGGGCCTGCCTCGAAAAGGCAGCCCGAAGCCTGATACAAGAAATGCTGTCCACGCGCACCCTGCGCCTGTGCGGCGTCCTGCTGGGCATGGTGGCCTACCTGCACTCCATGTGCTTCCAGCCGCCGGCGACAGGGTCCATCCTCGCCAAGGCATCTGCGCCGCCCGCTTTCGAACCGAAAAGCAGCGCCGCCGCCAGTCCAGCGACCCCAGTCGACGCGCGTGGCAGCAAGCGCAAAGCCGACGACGTTGCCGATTCAGCCAACGACGCCAAGCGGGCGTGCCGTGCCGAAGATGGCGGAGCCGGCGGGAAGCCAGCCGAGGCCTTGGGGAAGGGCGTCCCCGCGGCAGCAAAGGGCGCGAAAAAGGGTCGAAAGCCGGGCAAGGGGCAAGGAAAGGGGCAAGGCAAGGGGAAGAAGCCGCAAGGTGCGGCGTCGCTCACCGTCGGCTTGAAGATGCTCGGATCGTTGTGAAGCGAAACGTTCGTATGCATCGCATTGCGTGCCGCCGTCACATCACGGGCGCGAAAAAAGGGTCGGAAAAAGGCAAGGGGAAGAAGCCGCAAGGTGCGGTGGCTTACCTGGACTCCATGTGCTCGGTGACCCAGTTCCCCCGTGGCGAAAGGGTTCAGTCTAGCCAAACCAGCCACCTTAAACGAGAAACGCAACGCGGCTGCCAGTCCAGCGGCACCCGTCGACGCGCGTGACAGCTAGCGCAAAGCCGACGACGTTGCCGATTCAGCCAACAACGCCAAGCGGGCGTGTCGTGCGGAAGACGGCGGGGCCGGCGGGAAGCCAGCCGAGGCGGCCCCCGTTAGATGAAGAAAACAGGTTGAAGGAAGTACGCACAACCAACGACCTCTATCCCATTGCTCGCTACTTTCACATCACGGTCCGTCACGCTGCGTCATAGTGCAGCGGCCACTTACTCCTCGACAGTGACTCTTGTGATACTGCCGAGGTGTGGCCTGTGGACTGATGCGTCACTGCCTGCAGCCGGGTTTGTTCACCACGCGGTCTTCAGCTCTCACAGACCAAAGTACGATGATGTTTCCTGACGCAACTGACTGAGTCAGACAGGTTAAGCCTGGGTCAAAGTAGTGGCTACTTCTTTCGTGCGCTTTTCTTTCCCCCTTTCAGCTAAGACGAAGTCTACGCCGTTCATGCGTGGAGTGCCCGCCGGTTAGTGCCTGTTGCTCTCGTTCTGTGATGGTTTTGACTGTATTCCACAGAGCAGCTCAAGTCGAAGTTCGTGCTGACTCTTGTAGTTTGGCAGCCGATGCTGCAGGATGTAGTAGCATGCTGCAGCATCTGTCGTTCTAGTTATAAAGTCGGGACGAGGACCGCAACGGGTCTGCCAAAGCAAGAACCAGTCCAAGAAATGCTCGCGTCTGTCCCTCCCCGACCAACGAAAACTGTTTGCCGATGGTCACCCGCAGCCGCTGCGGGGTCGCGGCCGTTGGCAGAGGCGCGACTGACCGGGTGTACTGCAGATCGCTCGATCTCGCAACCACTTTGAATTGTATTTAGACGTTCGATCTCGCAACCACTTTGAATTGTATTTAGACAAGGACAGCCCGCCTTGGCAAAGCGGGCAGACCGACACAAAGGAAATAAATGAGAAATTAGGTGACAACAACAGAAAATGTACGCCAATAAATCCGTAGGGGGCCCTTCGGACGATGCCCGGAAATGGATGTGCCGGATAGTGTACCTCGTGGGGGCCTCGTTCTGCTAAACCGGGGCCGGGGTCGATGAATACGTTCCTGCTTGCAAATATGTCTACCCATCCCAGCCCGATGGTCAACCGGGGACTCTTCAACACCAGACCCACAACCCTCAAAATACGCTAACAAACAGTCTAAATACAGGGGCTGCCCGCCTTTGGCAAAGTGGGCAGACCGACACAAAGGAAATATAATAAGAAATCAGAAGGTGAACAACAACAGAACAATGTACGCCAAGAAATCCGTAGAGGGCCCTTCGGACGATGCCCGGAAATGGATGTGCCGAATAGTGTACCTCGTGGGGGCCTCGTTCTACGTCATCGGGGCGCAGGAGGTCTACTACACCGGGGCTGGGTCGATGAAGACGTTCCTGCCGCCGATGCCGTACTTCATCGGCATGACCCTCGTCGCTTTGCTGCCGCCGCAGGCCAACGGCACGCCGCCGCAGACCCCTGGCGCGGTGGAAGAGAAGGAAAAGGACAAGCGGAACGTCCACAAGGTGATGCTCCGAATAGCCATGCTCGAGGCCACCGGGTACCTCACCACGTACCTCGGAATAGCCTACGCGGGGAGCACTGTGTACACGATTGTCTACGGGAGCATGTCGTTGGTCGTTGCACTGGTTCGCTGGCTGATCACGGGGAGAACGGTCTCGAAGGCTCAGCTCGCCGGGATTCTCGTCGCGGTCGTCGGCATCTCGAGCACTGCGTTGGAAGGCCTCAACGCCCCGAACGCGGTTTCGATCGAAACCGGCGTGTTTTTCACGTTGGTCGGCTGCTTCGCGTACGCGACGGAGTTCGTCTACTTAGAAGACGCTCTGACGTTCCTTCCGACGACGACGATCCTCTTCACGCTGGGGAAGTACTGCACGCTTTTCTTCTTCACTTTGTTCATCACCGTCGGCCTCCCGCACCACCGGGCCTGGCTTGACGACCAAATCGCGGCCCACCACGGGCGGGTGGAGGTTGTGGTCCTGCTGTACGTGCTCCTGGTCCCTTGCTCGTTCCTCAAGAACTACGCGTGGCTGGGCGTCATCAAAGGGGACGGCGCAGTGGTCACGGGGCTGATGCAGGGGTTCCGCTCGTGCTTCACGTTCGCGGTGTCCGCCATGTGCTTCTGCTCCCCCGCGACGCCGACGCAGTGCTTTTCGTACCGAAAGGTGTGCAACCAAAGGTTTTAACACACCGGATGGGCCGGTTCATCTCACTTTTGTGCGTGCCGGTTTTCCTTTTCTTCTTGTATAAGCACTCACGGGGCAGCAGTCAGTTGTGTGTGACTGGCAGGTGAGCAGTGTCACCTCCCCTAGCGAGCTCTCGGATCAAGCTGCGTCTGATGCAGCTGTTGTATGGATTGCCTACATACACTCAGCCGCGCGTGCCTTCATTGCGAAGGTTACTGCTGCGGCCTTCTGGGTGGCAGCTGTGTCAGGTCAAGTAGCGAGATCCGAGGCCCTGTGATGGCTGAGTGCACACCTAAGCAGGGCTGCATCCTCGTGTTGTAGCCGTGTTGTGCATAAGGCTTCGTGGGGGCCTGGTCAACCACCTCATCACTATAGGGCACAAACCTTTCTCGACAGTGATTGGACAGTCGGGATTGCCGGGGGCGGGTCTCCATGAAGAAGATAATTGTAAAGCAAGACCTGCCCCCTGCGCCTGCTGTCTCCGGCTGCTTCAGCAGACGACACATACTACAACTACTACTACTACTACTTGTATAAGCACCTGCTTCGTAGGAAATACTGTTTGTTGAGGAGCCTGCCAGTTGCGAAATCTCGAAGGTGGTAATGTGGTACTCATCGGCATGCCGATGACTCGCCACTATCGCAAAGGAAGTAAATATGCTGCAGCCCACACGAAACACAGGTAAATCTGGGTTTAGTGGCGGGCGTTCAACAATTTCAGGTTAGGAATTCAGATCAACCACCGAAACACGCTGCCTGCGTTTTTTTAGCATGCACGTTGCATTGAAGGGCATCCCGCAGGCTCAGTGCCAAAGAGAAAAGCACGAGCGATCTGAATTACGGATAACAATAAGCGCGATTGCCCGCAATTCCAGCACACAATGCTGCCGCTCTTAAAAAAATATCCACATCCCTTTGACTACCCGACTCCCAGCCTCAATGGTCAACCGAGGACTCTACAACACCGGACCTTTAAACCTCAAAGAAAACGTCAGAACAAATCACACGCTGCAGGGTTTTGCGACAGTGCTAGTCGTCGCGGGCACGCTCATCTATTCGTTTGCTTCGCCAGGTGCGGTAAACACGGTGAAGCTGCCGTCCCGGCGCACGCCTGTTGCCTTTGACGTTGTTTAGGCGCTCGCGTAGCCTGCCGAACTCCGCGCCATCTGCAGTACATCCAGATAACCTCGGGACCTGTGGACACAGCAAGATCGTGGCCACCTTTGCTTGCCTGCAGCGTGCAGTGTGCTGCCAACTGGATCATCTGGGGCCTGCGCACAGCAAGAGTGTCAATGTGACCCGTGGTATCCCTGCATCTGGGTCCAGTGGCAGCAGGAGCGTGAACACCTATGATTACCTATAGGACACCGCCAACTGGATTGTCAACGGGTCATCTGGGGCTAAGATTGCCGACATGTGGCACCGCGACGTATCTCTGGATCTGGGCAGTGGACAGCAAGATCGTGATCACCTATGATTGCCCAGAGCGCTGCGGACTGGATCATCAATCCATCAAACTGTGGCCAAGTTATCAAATGCGACAACACCGCGTCGTATTTCTGAAACTGGAGCCTGTCGACAGCCAGACCGGCAAGGGGGTTTGCCCCCTCTGCATCTGTCGGCAGGGCTAACAAGGTGTCACGGCGTCAGGTGTTCTCTGCTTCCGGATTGTCGATCGCGCAGCGATTTCGAACGCGTTCACAATGGAAGGTTTTAAGGGGAAAGTCGATTTGCCGTAATGGAGTTTCTGCTTTTCGTATTGTCTGACGAGAACTGCCTAGAAGAAAGGGAGAAGAAAGAACACGTCTTTGTAACTGATAGCACTAGCGCAAGGGAATGTTGAGTGACTGCCTTAACCCGGGGAAACGAGCTTGGGCGAGGTCACCGGGGGGGTTAGGGAGGGTGGGAAAACTTGATTTTTTCTTTGAACCAACCACACCCTGAAGGCTGTGTTAAGTTCTCTAATCGACTTTTCGTGGTGCATCAACTCCCTCAGTGAAACTGTGATAGTTTGACCGGTCCCAACGAGCCTCCAGATCCCAGCCCAAGGACAGCCGGGGACGGAGGGGCAACCTCCTGCGGAGAGTGGGTTGGTTTACGTTCGCCCCGTCCGTTTCTCGCTGGGTCGATTTCTTCGTGGTAACAACACACACACGCGTTCGTCGTTACGAGAAGAAAAAGACTGTTGCCAGGCGTGTCGTGTGGTATCTAGCTTTCAAAAGGAAACTGCAAAGTCTTTAACTCTACGAAAACGCCTCGAACCGTGCGGCGCTGAGCCAGTCGGGACGTTCGGCGGCCACGCCCACCTTCGCAGTACTCATCAGACACTCTAGTAGGCGAGCGTAAGCGTTGAAGGAAAAAGACCCACTTTGAATTTGTACTTCTCCCCCTCTAGCCTCCGTCGAAAATAGACACAAGGCAGTCCTCTCGAGTATTTTCCTTTGAGATTGCATCAGCCGCCCGCGTGTCGATCGGAAACGGATGGCGGCACAGACCACGGCTAGGAATGGTCGTGGTCTCCCCGAGTGAACCTGCACGCTACCTGGGGCACCTGGGGTTACAGGTACCCCTGGGGGGGGGAAGCCCAACCCAGGTTTTTGGGTTCCTCACTAAAAGTGAGGTCAGCGGGAGCACTGGGGCAGACCACTAAAAAGCTGCGGCGGTTCAGCGGGTTCCCTGGCCCTGAGTATCCACCGAAAAAAAGCGCTTGTAGTCGGATGCTGGAAACTTGCCAACGTGTTCACGCATGTCAACCTTCCACGGTTCGGACAAAAAACCCGCACCACCTATAGGGGGGGGGGGGGTATCTACAGAACGCACCCAATCGAGTGCCCACACCTATCCTACGGTCGTTGACCACACGTGCGATGGTAGCAGGCCTGTCATTGATCTGACATGTCTTGCTACGGGCAAAAGGAACCGAAGAAGCGACACACCGATGTCCTGCTCTCTCTCTCTCATTCGCCGGCGGCTCCGGCCCTCCCAACATCAACTCTCCCTTGGTTCTTAACGGGGGGAGAAATAAAAAAAATGACTCCTTTTGTCCCCTTTTCTCTTTGTGCATTTTTTTACATAAGCGCCAGCTTGGAAGGAAATGCTCGACGAAGCTGCCAGACTAAGAACCGAAGGGATCCCAAGTGCAGTACTACCTTGTACACGACAAGACACACAAACACAACAGGGAAAGAGTCTTAAACAACACACGGCTGCAGACCGGGCTAAGGACTTCACGTGTTGACCAACATACCTCTTACGGAGGTTGTTGAAACACACAAACACAAAGAAGTTACGACGATGGTCACCCGGAGACTCTAAACCTCAAGCTCACATTCACCCTAAAAAAGGCACCATTCTGTACGCCCATACATAAAAAAGATAATCCACAAATAACGCTAGAAAAACTCATGCACCGCGTTTCACTTCAATACTACAAGGCCACCTCCGTCCATGCCCGTCACCCCTCGCCCCTGATGTCGAGTGAAGCAGCAGTCGAAAGCCGGAGCTGTTTGTCGCAGCGAGGCGAGATGGCCGCGGCTCTGATGGAGCACCGGCGCACGCTGCGTGTGCAGATCGTCGGCAACGGGCAAGCGTCGGAACCGGCGGCCACGGCGTATTTCAACATCGGCCGGCTCCTCTGCGAGCTCGGCCGCGGCGTCGACGCCGTCGAAGCCCTGTGCAGCGCCCTCCGCGCGTACGAAGCCGCAAGGAGGACGTCGGCCCCCGGTGCGGGGCCGGACGTGATCGCAGCCGGGATCGCGCGGTCCTTGTCGCTGGCGGGCCGCGCCCTGTCGATGGCCGCCTCGCAGCAGGCGCAGCGCGACGCCGCCGAGCAGCTGGCGGCGGCCAACGGGGAGCGCACGCCCGGCTCCGGCTACACTGGGACGGCGGAGGGCAGGCAGGCGGCGAGGGGCAAGGCGCGCGTCGTCGCCGCAGTGTCGGCTTTGATCCGGGCTGCGCTCGCTGTCAGGCCGAGGGAGGCGATCTCCTTCGTGGAATGCTACCCTCACTTGGTGGACAAGGCGACGCTGTCCCTCACTTCCGCCGCACAACTGGCGTCGCCGACGACGCCTGGCCTCGGGTTGAGCAGCAGCATGTCATTCCGCACTTCGGGCTCTCAAGGCCTGACCTTGTCGTCACCGTTGTCTATGCGGACAATGATTTAGTCGTCGCAGCAATCAGCTTTACAGCGCGTGCCAGCCGTGTGGCTACGCTGCCTACGCTGCCTACGCTGTCAGCGCTCAAACCACAAGACGCACCCATCGAGTGCTACTCTCTATGGTAGACTAAGCGGCGCTGTCGCTCACCTCTGCTGCACGACGCCTGGCCTCAACGGGTTGAGCAGCAGCATGTCATTCCGCACTTCGTGCTCTCAAGGCTTGACCTTAGTAATAAAAAGACGCTCACATATGTTCGGTACTGGCTGCGAACAGCATAAAACTCACCAACGCAGGCGAGTTGCACACACACAGCTTCAATCAATTTGCATTTTGGGTTCCGACGGCAACCCGACAGGCGACTCAGGCTTTCCAGCTCTGCAAGCCGCAGGTTGCATGCAGGTTTGCTGCATCTGTATTGCATTTGTTTTCTCGTTAGTACATCAAGGCCAAAAACCTGGTGCTCGGTTGGGCAAAAGAGCCGGACGCCAGCATGATGCCGACAAGGACAGGACCCCCCCATACGGGGGAGGGAAACCAGGAGCGAGCGGGCAATCAGGAAAGCCCAAGTCACAGGAATCAAGCCGCAAAAGAGCCAGGAAGCAAGTCAGCCCTTGACAGGGGGATTTTTCGGAGCGCAGCATTACATCAGATCAGCGGAAGCAGAATCAGAGCAGGAGTGGGCTCCCACGAAGCCATGGCACAGCTGGCTGGGCAGCTTTGGGTTTGCACGAAGGAAGTCAGCTCGCGTACACGGCTTTCGGACCTTGCATGAGAACACGCCATGGCCATGCGAAAAGAGTTGGCGCAGAGCTGGTGGATCTGATGGCAACCAGGAAAAGAACAGAGCAAAGAGCGAACAAAAAATCTCACTAAAACTATAACTCTGAAAACACTCTACGAAGGAATGTACTTGGTGTCGGTCAAAAACAGTCCCGGACATGGCTAGCCATAACCCATAACGAAAGCGTGCACCAAATATACAACCCGTAACCAAGGCCGCACAGCCAAGTCCAGTGGTGAGGCTATTTTCTTTGCCCGCCGCACATACGGGGACATCGTCGGAAACACAAAAAACAAACGTCTCGCACAGGGGGGAGGGCGCCTTGTGCTTTCTTTCGCTCGCCCCTGTCCCTGTTGAAGCTGTGTGACGCACTTCTCCGCAGCCGAGAGACGCATTCAGCGCGGAGGCACGCACACGCAGCCCCGAAGCTTGGGAAGAAAAGCAAAAACACAAACACCCATCAAAAAAAAAAAGAAGTCGGGGAGAGAGGGGGGGAAAAAAAAAAAAAACAAAAAAAGAAGGGCTGGCCAACCTCTTTTCGACCCCCGCTCCATCCGTTCTCTCCCCCTCTCCTAGTTTGATCTTCTTTTGCCATAACAACACACTACACACACACACACACACACACACACACACACACACACACACACACACACACACACACACACACACACACACACACACACACACACACACACACACACACACACACACACACACACACACACACACACACACACACACACACACACACACACACACACACACACACACACACACACACACACACACACACACACACACACACACACACACACACACACACACACACACACACACCCCACGCGTTACCTTATCTTTTTGGCAGTGCGCTCCACGTTGGAGCGCTGATAGCGTTCTGCGGTGAAAAATCCGGGTTGAGTGTTCGATTGCTGATACGAAAGCGCGCCTGTTCCCGCGAGCTAGAGCGTCGTGGAACTCCGCAGATCGTGGGCCAACGCTGTTTTGTGTGGCACATTTTGTATCATCAGCACTACATTGTGCGGCAGGTTTTGCAGCAACACCCGTATCGCGAGGCCGATTTCGCAGCAACACTGTATTGTGTCGCAGGGTTTACTGCAACAACCATATCGTGAAGCGGATTTTACAGCGACACCACCTCGCGTGAAACCCCCGCGATGAGCGGGCAGTTCGGGCAGCATGTGAGCCTCGAAGACCGGATTCGGGAGATTCTCACGGGGTACCCGGACAACGCGGTACTCAAGGAGATGATCCAGAACGCCGACGACGCGGGGGCCACGGTGGTCCGATTCGCGCTCGACGAGCGGCAGCACGCCGGGGAGTCGGCCGGGGGTGAGGATGCGTGGTTCGCGGGGTTTGAGCCGTATTTGGGTCCCGCGCTGCTGTCGTACAACGACGCGGCTTTCACCGAAGAGGACCTGACGTCGATCCAGAACATCGGGCGGTCCTGCAAGAAGCACAACGTCACAAAGACCGGGCGCTTCGGGATCGGGTTCAATTCCGTGTACCACGTGACCGACCTCCCGTCCTTCGCAAGCGGTGCGAACGTCTGCTTCTTCGATCCCAGCTGCTCCTGCCTGCCCCGGCATGGCCCGGGCTTCAGGGTCGACCTGGCGTCCGAAGCCCACCAGGAGAAGATCCGGCGCAACAGGGACATGTTCGCGCCGTACGACGCGTTCGGCGCGCGGGTCTCCGCCGCGGAGCCGCTGGCGGGCACCTTGTTCCGGCTCCCGCTGCGGTCCGAGGCGCAGGCGAGGGCGAGCCTGGTGCGGAACGTCGCGTTCACCGCCGCGACGGTCGGCGCGGTCTTCGAAAACTTCAAAGCCGAAGCGGCGTCGATGCTCCTCTTCCTCAAGTCGGTCCGAGCCCTCGAGCTTTACACGTTCGCACCGCACGCCGGCGCGGCCGCGGAGTTAATCTACTCAACGAAGCTCGTTGACTTGTCCGACGACGACGTGCAGACCCGCCGTTTCTTTCAAAAGCAGCCCGCGGCGAACCATTCGTCGAACCTGCGGCTCAACGTGCTCACCGAACACGTCGCGACCGGCGTCCGCGAGATGAAGAAGTGGCTCGTCTGCCAGACGACGGGGGAAGGCACCGCCCTTCGGGTCATGGAGCATCCCTTGGTGAAGAAGCTGGGCATGAAGCTGCTCCCGTGGGGCGGCGTTGCGTGCCCGGTGGAGGGGGAGGAGAAGGAGGAGGGGGGTTTGAGCGGCCGGGCGTTCTGCTTCCTGCCGATGCCGGTCGAGACCGGGCTGCCGCTGCACGTCAACGGATACTTCGAGCTGCCGTCGGATCGGCGGGGGATCTTCTGGTCGCCCGACGACGCGGTGGGAGAGGCGCACCTGCGGCGGGATTGGAACCGGGCGCTGCTCGTCGACAACGTCGCTGCGAGCTACGTAGCGTGCCTCACCGCGCTGAAGGAGACCGCTTCCGACGGCGGCGACCGGCGGATCGACTCTTTCTACGCTCTAATCCCGCCGAAGCACGTTGCAATGCCGTGGGCCCTCACCGCCGACGCCGTGACGGCGAAGCTCGTGGACTACCCGTGCCTGCACTGTGGGGTCGCCGTGGGGTGGCAGCGGCCGTCCGACTGCTTCGTAGCGCGGGTGGCGGTCGACGGGAGCTTGCTCCGTGTCCTGCGTAAGGCGGGGTTGTGCATCGCGCAGCCGCCGGACGCTGTGTACGACCGTCTCGTCGACCTGTCGACCGCCTTGTCGCTCGCATCCGCCTGCGCCGCGCTGCCGGCGGCCTTCGAAAAAACGGCGCCCCCCGTCGAAACCGCGCGCAAACCAGCGGAAACGGCGCGAACCGCCGAAAGCGGCGTCGGAAAAACTTCCCCTGCCCCGTCGTCGGCAGCAGCGGACGCGGGGGCCGTCTCGGCGGGCTCGTGGACGCAGGACGACGCGTGCGTCCTCCTCGAATGGTTGGTCGCCCAAGTGTACGCCGCCACGTCCGGGTGCCCGCCTTCCGCGCAGGCCTGTTTTTCCGCCGTTCCCCTCGCGCCGCTGCTCTCCGGCTCCGTTGGGAGGTTCACGGCGGGCGAGCCGGGGCTCGCGTTTTCGGACCGCGCCGCCGTCAACGACCTGTTCCGCGGGCACCCCGCCGCCCGCGGCATGCTCGACTGGCCGTTCGTCGCTGCGCGCCACCCGTACCTCGCCGGGAAGTTGCGCTCCGAAGACGCTCGGGTCCTCTTGAAAGTCCGCGAAACCACGGGCTCCGTCATGATCGAGCAGCTGCGCGACGTGCTGCCGGCGGAGCTCGCAACCGCCGACGCCGGCGGCCGCCGGGTCGCGGTGGACGCAGAAATGCACGCGTGGCTCGAGCGCTTCTGGGGCGTCGTAGCAGAGGTCGACGAAAATTTGCCGGACCGGTCGAAGAAGATGCCCAGCTCACGGGAAGGCTGGGCGCTGCTCCCCCTCGCAGCGCCGCTCGACGGGCCCGCGCAGCGCTACGTTGCACGGTTGACGGCGCGATCGCCGGGCGGAAGTACTGCTGGCGACGATGGTTGGGTGGACCGGGGCGAGAGCCTTCCGCCGGTTGTGTTGAGAAACACGACGGACGCGTCGCTGGACGACATTTTGCTGTCGCTCGGCGCGGCGGTGGCCGTCGTTCCGCTGACGAAGCGGCTCGTCCCGTCTTACGTCGACCCGCCGACGGTCGCGTCGACCTTCCGGATCTTGGTCCAGCTCCGCCGCAAGCTGGCGGCCCTCCCCCACCACGCGCCGGCCGTCCGCACGTGGCTCACTCGGCACCATCACTCCATCGACGACAGCAGCATTCGGTTTGCTCGGCTGCTCCCCGTCTGGCAGGCGTTTTCGAACCCGGTCCATTCGGATGACACCACCACTACCACCACCACCACCACCGCCGCGACTACCTTGGTTGCGCTTGAGGATGACGCGGGCCACCAGCTGCTGCCGGCGGCTATCGCGCGGGGCCCGGTGGCGCTCGTGCTACGTCGGCACGCGGACGCCACGGACGGCGAGCGCGTGGTCCTGCGGCGGGGCGGCGCCGCCGAAATGCGCGACGACGATTTTTGGGCAGAGTTCCTCGGCGGGTTCGCCGAGACGCTCGCGGCGTTCCCGCGGGCCCGGGTCGTCGGCGCGGTGCGGCAGCTGGTCAAGGCTTGCCCCAACCTGCCGCCGCCGTTCGTCGCGGGCGTGCGGGGAGCGCCCGTCGTACCGACGCAAACCGGCGAGTTCCGCGCCGCCGCGTCTCTCTTCGACTGCACGGCCCCCGGGCTCTCCGCGTTCGTCCCGGAGCACCGGTTCGTCGACGCCGAATTCGCCACGAGCGACGTCCGCGGCATCCTCGTGTCACTCGGCACGATGACCACCCTCACCGCCCCCGCGCTCGAAGAACTCGCAGTCGAGCTTTCGCAGGAATCAGAGCCCGACTTCGAACGGGCCGCCGCCCTTCTCGCGTACTTGGACCAACATTTGGAGCACTTCGTCGACGCCGGGGCGCTCGGCTTCCTGAAAAAAATGATCTCGCGGGGTCCGAACAAGCTGCTCGCGAAGCTCGGCGCGGTCGCTTGGTTTCCGCACCTGTTGCAGCCGCCCGACGACTTCGTCCGGCTGCCGCCGGCGCCGCGCCTCGCAGCCGCCGCCGACGTGCGCCCGCTCGACCAGTTCTGGCTGTGCTGCCACTCCAAAAAGATCCTGCCGTTCAACCCCGGCCCGGCGCTGTGCCGGCACTTCGGGTGGGACGAGCTGTCCGCCGACGACCTCGCGACGCAGCTGGTGACGCTGTCCCGGGACCTCGAGGCCAGCACCGGGGAAACCAGACAGCGGGTGTCCGACATCATTAACACAAAAGTCGTCAACGACTTGTACAAAGCCCTCGAGCAACACCGTATGGCGGGCACCTTGACTGCCACCGCTGAGAAGGCGTTGGAGGGCCAGGCCATCGTGTGGGTGGGCGACCGGTTCGCGCCCACGCTGTGCGTGGCGGAAAGTGTGCCGGTCCACTTGAACGACCTGCCCGACCTGTACGCCCTCCCGGCGACCCTGCGGCGGCACGCGAAGCTGCTGCAGGCGCTCGGCATGCGGAAGGAGTTCACGCCCGACTCGTACGCGCACGCGTTGCACTGCCTGCGGAGGGAGCAGGACGGCAAGCCGTTGAGCGACGCGCAGCTG
This sequence comes from Diplonema papillatum, assembly GCA_030068145.1. Lineage (NCBI taxonomy): Eukaryota > Euglenozoa > Diplonemea > Diplonemida > Diplonemidae > Diplonema > Diplonema papillatum. Next base: position 238,645 of record JAPJBO010000301.1, read on the forward strand.
CGGGTCGTGAGCGCGCTGATCACGTCCCTCGCGCCGGAGGCCCGGCACGTGGACCAAATGGTCCTCCCGGACGAGGACGGCGTGCTCCGTCCACCGTCCGAGCTGCTGTACAATGACATGCCGTGGGAGCAGCTCGTCGTGAACAGCGCGGAGGCGAAGGGGAAGCGGGTGGCGCACCCGTCGCTGTCGCACGCCACGTCCGCCGCGTTCGGCGTCATCTCCCGGCGTGAGCTGGTCGTGCTCGACGACGGGTGCACGGACACCGAGTGGGAAGGCGAGGCCTACGGGCAGTCGGAGTCCATCACCAGCCGCCTCCGCGGCATCCTGAACGAGTACAGCGACGACATCGGCATCCTCAACGAGCTCGTCCAAAACGCCGACGACGCCGGGGCCACCGAGTTCCACGTGCTCCTGGACAAGAACACGTACGGGTCGAAATCCCTGCTCTCCCCAGCGCTCGCCGAGTGGCAAGGCCCCGCGGTGTTCGTGCGGAACAACGCGGTATTCACAGAGGCGGACTTCAAGAACCTAGCCCGCGTCGGCTCCGGCGCGAAGCTAGAGTCGACCGCGAAGACGGGACGGTTCGGGCTCGGGTTCAACGCCGTGTACCATTGGACGGACACGCCTTCTTTCGTGTCCGGGAATTCGTTCGTTGTGTTAGACCCGCACCGGTTGTACGTCAAGGGGTCCCGTGACGCGCCCGGGAGGAAGATGCAGTTTCCATCGCCGGGGCACCACTCGGTGTTCCAACGGTTCGAAGACCAGTTCGAGCCTTTCCGCGCGAACGACCCCTCGTGCAGCTTCCTCGAGCGGTATGACGCGACGCTGTTCCGGTTTCCCTTGCGGACCAGCGCGGCGGCGGCGCGGAGCGACATCCGTAAAAAAGTGTACACCACGGGCGACGCCGAGACGCTGATCACCGA